>PVKH010000659.1:0-35564 GCA_004027955.1 Chaetophractus vellerosus
CAATTTTTTTTTTAATTAACTGATGAATCAGAGAAGGTGAGATAGTTTCCCAGGATCACACAAGTAGAAGGGGAAGAGCTACAATTAGAACACAGGTTTGTGAGAATCTTGAGCACTTATTCTTATACCCCACTGTTAAAACTTGTAAACCATGGGGAACCCTGCCCCAGGACACTGAAGTTCATTGGTTCAACTTTGGAAAACAGCATCTACAAATAAAGACAAGGCTATATATGATTCATTTTCTTTCAATATAAAAGCAAAACGAAATAATCATTTTTAGTTAGTCTTATATGGGAAGGATCTTGCCATATTTAGCTGTGAACAAAACTAACCTGAGAGGAAGTTACATTTTGCCTTCCTTCTCTCATTCTGTAGAGATTTCTAGCTACCTGTTTGTTTGTTTGTTTGTTTATTTCTTTTTGGAGGGAGGGGATACAGATAAAACTTTTAGTCCACAAATGGGGTAAAAACAAGGTGTTCAAAAAGTCACCCCAGTACTTGACTTTACACACCCGAGGTGCTGTAGCATAATGAAGGGTACGGCATAAGTGACTATCAGCTGCACTGTTTACTAGTTTATAACCACGGGCAAGAAATTTAACTTCTATTTGCCTTAGGTTCCACATCTATAAAACAAGGCAATATCAGTTGCCACCTCACAAGTTTCTTGTGATGATTTACCTGGCATCAAATAAGTATTACATTATGGTTACATCTTGCTAATTATTATAACATCTTTTTTTTTTTAAGATTTATTTCTCCCTCCCTGTCCCCTTCTCCCCCATTGCTTTGGGCTCACTGTCTGCTCTCTGTGCTTTCTTCTGTGTCTGCTTGTTTTCTCTTTAGGAGGCACCGGGAATTGATCCTGAGACCTTCTGGAGTGGGAAAAAGGCGCTCAATCTCTTGCGACACCTCAGCTCCCTGGTCTGCTGTGTCTCTTATTGTCTCTCCTCTGTATCTCTTTTTGTTGCATCATCTTGCTGCGCTAGCTCTCCTACTTGGGCAAGCACTCTGCACAGGCCAGCACTCCATGTGGGCCAGCTCTCCACTCAGGCCAGCTCCCCATGTGGGCCGGTTTGCCTTTCACCTAAAGCCCCAGGAACTGAACCTTGGATCTCCTATGTGGTAGATAGGAGCCCAATTGCTTGAGCCACATCCATTTCCCTCATAACATCTTTTGATTCTTGTTCTTTCTTACTCCAGAAAAAAAAAAAAACATATCTGATGCTAAAGATAGGAAAAGTACTAATGCATGACGTACATGCTGCTTAATCTAGAAAAAAGAGCATTCTTTTTTCCACATCATGCAAGACAAACTGATGCTAATGAAGATGAAAAATTAGATGATCAAAACTTTCATTTTTTACCAGAGCAAATATCAGTTTCATTGCTCTGCACAGTCAGATTTCCTGTTCTAAGTAGAAAACAACAAACATTTATATCACCTCTTATGCAGGTCAGGTCCTCATCACCCCTTAAACCTAGAACTTGGAGTAATGAAAAGGGTAGAGTTAGGTTTTCACTCTCTTCAGTATATCTAAGACATTTCACTTCACTGCCAACTACTTAATAGAGTATGTCTTTTCATAAATCCATGTAAAATAATTTGTTATCATTTAGGTTATTTGAGCATCTTCTCAGTCCTTTGCTGAAAGGAAGAGAATTATTTTCATGCAATCTGAATGATAAATACAGCCTTGTGCATGACTAGATACTCACTTACTAAATGTATTTATAAACATATGACAATATGTGCAATTTTCACCAAAAAAGAAATCACCATCTCTACATTCTCCTCACTTCAGCTGTAATTTGCATGCTGTGTAAATTCCAAAGAGATCAAAGCTTTTGGAACTTTAGAGTCCTCGAGTATTGGAGCAATGGTTTCCAAGCTTTAGTATATAAAGGGAGCACCTAGTTGCACATTAAAATGAAAATTCTTTGACTCCTTCTTCAGCAACTCTAATCTATCTAGAGTAGAGACCAGGATTCTGCCCTTTTAGCAAGTATCCCAGGAGATTCTGATGCAGGTAAACTAAAGAGTATACTTTGAGAAATACTGATCTGAGGGCACATATATTTTCTAAATAGCAATATTTAAATTAGTTGGCAAGCTTATGTATTTATAATAAAGGCTTCCATTTGGCTGATCTTCAAACTAATAAATTTCTTTGGCTGATATATTTTAAGAATATTTTTAATGTATCCAGGGCCACCTCATGAAAACAAGCACTATTTGCCAACATAGTCTAGTATCAGTGCTCTAATTTGAAGTACACTTCATTTATTTTCTTCAGTATAAATTTATACTGAGATTAGATTCTATAGGGCAGTAACTAGAGTTTCATTCATAAAGCAACCCTCTGAATGGTGGGGCTTGGGTCTGACCAATTTCTGGGTTAAGGAAGACGGGCTAGTCATTTGTTGCATCCGAAATTTAGTCTCCCTAGTGATAAAACATTTATAGGTACGATGTGCCACAAGGTCATAAGGGTTAAATGACAGATAGTAAGTAACTAGCACACTTTCAGGGTTGTAATTAGTCCTGGAAAGTATTAGATGAACCTATAACATACATGTTATAAAAAATGACCTACTGAAATATATATATATACACACACAGAGAGAGCACTTAAAAGGGATTCAAAATGTTCCTAAATGTAGTGCCAGATAAAGAATGGTTCCACCTTTTTTATGTGAGCTTCTCATTTGTAAAAAAAAAAAAAAAAAGACAAAAATATGTAAAAAGAGATAAAGAGATAATGAAAACAAAACAGGAATGCTAGTGATTTTGGATTTTCTTTCCACTCCTTCCAGCTCTGTCCATTCACACAGCATACAAAAAGCTCCGTTGTGAAATGTTTGTGTTTCCCTCTGCCATCCCAGCTCTCCTATCCCACCATTCTCACAAGGTCTTGACCAACCTGATGCTATTGGGGGTCCACTTAGTTATGAAAGTCAGGACCCTAAACTCATTGGTGTTTATGCTGTTGTAGTTTAAGATGTGTTCCTTTGGCACTGCCATCTTTAAATAAACTTGAGCAATGAACCTTATTTTAAAGGCACAAATGTGGGGTATAATTTCATTTTGTCTATATCTATCATCGTCTATACTAGGGCATATAATTTTAATAATCATATTCAATGTTTAACTATATTAGGCAACATACTTTAGAGATTTTATATCTAGAATGGAAGTCAGGTAATACTGACTTGCCTTATTTTATTTCTGTTTAAATTAGTGTTTCTAACTGGGAATCAAATGTTTCGGAATTGGCTCCAACATTGGCCTCAACTTATCTACATGAGCTTGGAAAATATGTACCTTCTCCATTCAATTTTCTTCATCTGTGTTAAAAGAGGATAGGTACAACCTCCAAAACCTCTTCACCAATGCATCTCCCTTTTCTGTACCTGTATGAAATTAAATTTTATTAAGGACCACTCTTTCTGAAATGCAAGTAGACTCTGGGAGATTTCTTTAATCCCTTCAATTGGATAATATAAGAAGAATGGCAATATGTTCTAAATGCAATGCTTTACATATATATTAGTTTATTCAATCCTCTTGGTACTATGCTTTACTGCCTCTAAAAAGAGGTACTGCTATCACTTATTATACTGATGAGAAAAATGTAGCTAAAAGATTTTAACTGATTTTTCTAAAGTCATGTAGCAAATAAGGCTAACCCAAAGTTTCTGTTGACTCTATATTCCTTAGTTTATTTCATGTGACAAGGCAAATATTGGTATCTCCCACTACACTAATCAGCCACTAAGTGCTTCAAGATGTTGAGTGTATTTTGATTCAGAGTCTGGGGGCTGGAGAATTAGAAAGCCTCATACTACTCTGGAGATTAGGCAGGAGGAAGACGTAGAAAGATGCATCCTCTATCCATAGCGGATGTGACATGAAGACTGACCCAGAATCTGCAATAGCCCTTGCCAATACCTTAGCTCAGCTGCCAGGACTACTTTGGAAGACTGCACTGGTGAGAACTCATGTTAATGACTCTGTTAGTCCCATTGTTCCCTAAGCAAGAGGAAAAAATAAAATAAAATAAAAAGAGGAAGCTGAAGATGAGAGGGCAAATGCTTTTAATCCTCATTTAAATTATCAGCAATGATTAGAATTTGGGGTACAGCATTTCTCTTCAGCTATTCTCTAAAATACATTATACCACGCAAAGGAGTAATGTTTCACATCTTCATGAAATGATCTTTCAGTGGGTTTAGTTTCCACCCCACCTTGCCACCAGCTAAGTATATCAAGCACAATCATATCAAGAAATAAACCCTGATTTTATTAATTGGCTGTACTAATCAAAGGCTTTGAGATGCATTTAAGGACTTTATTTATTTTGATTTTTAATGACACTATTCAATTACATGTGGATTGCTTGCTGTATTCTAATATAAAGTCAGAATCAGCACACTAAATTGTAATATCTATGTATAGTAATAATTATTATGTTTAGTATTTCCTGAGAGGCTATAAGATACAGCTATGTGCCATGCACTGAACTTAAATACATTTTCTTCAATCCTGTTGGCTATAAATGTTGTACATTTTCCATTTTATATTTGAGTAATTTAAGTCTCAGAGCAGTTAGACACCCATCCAAAAGCAAAGAGACTGTGATATGTACAGATAGGATGATACCCATGTTCCTCTGACCCCAAAGATGATACATAAGCTGTAGTGAAAATGTAAATACAAGTAAACCAAATAAAACTTAATATGGCCACACATTAAAGTTGGATGTGAACATATTTAGGAAATCATTTTCGCTGGATAGTAAGCATGCTACCAGTTGAGTGATACCACACGGTTGCAGCATGGATTTAAGAGGTGAGGACTATGTGAGCAACTGTCAAGGAACTATATTTATCAGAAGGAGATTCAATGAAAAGCCACTAAAAGCACCAAAAATATTACAAGAGAATTGAAAGGTTAACAGGAACCGTTATACATATACATCTTAGGGGAAAATTGTGTGCAATGGTGAGAACTCATGTTAATGACTCTGTTTTTTGGGTTTTAAAAATGACCTGGAATATTTTTTAGGTCATCCAAGTCTTCAAAAATTAAGTGAATACAGACTGACAAGTAGTGTTCAATTCCTCATTACTGTAGCTCCCTTAGAGAATAAGAAATTATTCAAAATTATTCCATGTTATCAGGGAATTTGTATTTAAATTACTTTGTACCCCACAATACCTGGAATAGTTCTGGATATGCTTAGGCACCAAGCATACCTGCTGTCATGAAGAGCAGCCGCCCAGTAGAACAGAAAGAGCACTGTGGAAAGTTCTGTGTTATAGTTTTGGTTTCCCTCTGTGGCTGTGGACAAATCTCAAATACTCTAGGCCTTGGTTTTCTCACCTCTAAGATGAAGAGCTGTGAACTAGAACACAATCCTGTATTCACAGCATGTTTCCCCATAACAGACTCTTTAAACTACACTTGAAGAGATTAAAACACCCAAAAGCAACACCAAACAAGGCAGACATAATTGCACTGCAATCACTACCTATGGTATAATGATGTCTCCCAGTGTTTATGAAAGCACTCAGGGTACACAATTCACTTGGTTGCCCTTCAGCTTGTGTCTGAGTAAAATGGTTTATTTTCCAAACTCTTTTACCTCCTGTACTCATGAAGTACAGTTCTTGTCGCATCCAGCAAACATGTGCTGTTTCAATGATGTAGACTTGACACAATCTAGGCCTCTTATTTCCTCTTAGCAGCAAATCATAATCCACTCTCTGATCCACTCAATTGAAAGGTGCCATCACCAATATGCAATCACCCACTTATACCATTTTAATATATGGAAAAAATAGTTTTCGTGTAATGATCAGAACTTCATGGCCCATCTGTGAAGAGTTTATAATACAACAGGAAAAAACTAGTGGAGACTAGATGATCTACAACAAAGCAATTTTCAGAACTGGCTAAGTATAAGGTTCTGTTCCTCTGGTGATACTGGAGACCTTAACAGTTGGCCTTCTATGTCAAAGTCTTTCAAATTGTTCTCCATAGTAGCAGAAAAAATCTTAATGTTTCTTTTTTCCCTTTAAATGCTTGTAACTTTTAAAAATTGCTATTAGATGACTAAATCAATAAACACATATCGAATAAAGTCATAGAAACTTTTAAATCAATCCTTCCTCTTTAGTTTGAAAGCATTCACTGACACATGTTCCTCATGACTTTGTGGATATTATGATTTATACAGTGTAAGTGCAATTAAATTTTAAATAGGCATGCAAATTAAGTACTTAAATATATACTTTTGTGTTAAAATAATTTCTATGCGATTAACTTAAATATCCCAATTTTTCACGGTGTTCACTGTAGCACATAGCACTATCTAGGCACTTTGCCACCAAAATGTTTTTGAGAAGAACTAGTTTAGTTACCAGGTAACCCTCATTATACCTCCTGCTTCTTCTCTTCTCTTTGACATTTCCTTTCTTTTGCATGATGACTATGCTTCTTCTTAATTTGGAATTACCCAACTGAATTATATCCAAGTTTTTATTTATTCATCTATGTTCAGATTAATCAGAGATACTAGGAATTCATGAAAATAATTATATAACAATATAGAAAAAGACGCACAGGCTAACCCCTATTGCGCACTTACTGTGTTCCAGGAATAAGCTAAACTCTCCTGATTAATTCCTTCAGTCCTTAAGGCAATCATCTCAGATAGGTTCTACAAGTAATCCTGTTTTCTACATGAAGAAACTGTCATAGAGAGGATAAGTATTTGCCTAATGCCATACAGTTAGGAGGTGGTACATGATATTGAAGTCAATTACAAAATATTATTCCACTCTTTGAGCGTGGAAACTAGAAATCACTTCTGACACTCCTTACTTGGCATTATTTGATTTCTCCTCAATTCACATGTAGAACTCTGTTAAAATATTTCTTTAATATAATCAATTTTGTCTTAAATAATTAAGATGGCTAGGTGATGGGGACATGCATTTGTAACTAATTTAATAATTTTGATTGATTTCATGCCTCATGCAATAACTGACTCATTGCAGGCTCACTCTTAATGTTGATAAAGAAAACATCAAAGACATCTCTAAAGGGATGAACACAAGTTAAAATGGATATTTTGGATTTCCCAGAAAACATAATTTAAAACATTTCCTGTTCAACCAAATTACTTAAATGTCTTAAACCCTGATAAAAGGATGGCCTCTAGAAGTCAAGCAATAACAAGTACACATGTACACACACATACACATACAAACACCCACTCTCATAATACATATGAGAAAACATCATTTACTTAGAATCACATCCCCTCATTCATTTCAGTGATTTCTGCTTCCTAATAGGAATGACAAATTCTTCCTTTTTATTACATGGAGTTTGGTTTAGGACAACTGTCCAGTGAAAACATAAATGTTGAGATGTCCCTATCATTATCCATAAAGCAAATTTTATAATATGCTGTTGGAAATAAACTGAGGTCCAGAATTGAAATTTGATGAGTCAAAACATTTGCTCATTGTTATCTTCTTCGCCTAAGAAAGACATTTCTCTGACCCAATTACACAGAATGGTGCAGAGCATATCACAAATAAACAAATGTACCTAGGGTCTTAGAAAGTGGCATGTGTGGCAGCCTCACTTTGTGTACAGGGTTTAGGGAAACAAACTCAGATGACCTCAGAACAATTGAGAGCAGTTAAATTAAGACTGCTTTCTGCATCTAATTTATTCGCTCCAAAATAATTTTTATGTCCCTACTGTATACTTATTGTGATTATTGTCCTTCCCTCTCTCTTGCATTTCAATTTGATCCAGAGGTTAGACTGAGGCACAGAGCAAATAGGAGCCTGTGGCATCTTCAATATATAGTATGGCCTAAAAATAGATTCCAAGGTAAACATGTGGTGTGACTGCTGATCAGAGGACCCAGGAGAGACCTATAAGGTGACTCCTAGTGGGAAGACTATAACCGACCATCTGCTCAAAGTTCTTGCTTGATGCAAAATCACCAGAAGTCAGTAGACCTTCACTCCTCCCCTGCCATGTCTCTCTCCCCATTAAGTCATTTTAAACTTAACAAACCAAAGGCATCAAGAGTAGAACCACAGCATAAAGGAACAGAGGTTCAGCAGACTAAAGCACAAGCCTTCTCCAGCACCCCATGGGTCCCTTTTCACCAAGAACTTCTAAAGAATTTTTCATCCTACCATTCCTTTCAATGCCTAGACTACTTCTTTCTGAAGTGAATTACTGGCTGCCTTGGAATAGCAATTTAATTCTTCTATAGAATGAGGCTATTTAGAAAGTACAGTCATTCTACTCTGCAGCTATTAAAGTGACACATGTTTGTTTCCTTTGACCACATTTATTTGTGCACAGGTTAAGTGGGCTTCTGTATTAGCTATATTATTCATATCATTAACTTGCTTTCTGTGAGTTTACATGCACTTTCTGAGCAGGAGAGACAGTATGCTGAGAAATTAAACAGCTCTCTTTAACCTGACAGGGTTTTCTAATAAAACACAGAGAAACTCTTGGTTATTGTTGAAGATGAACATTTAGGTTTTTTCAGGATAACTAAGACAACTCTGATTGGGGAGCATTGATGCTGTTCACTATGGAGAAACTTATGGATTTATTGTGCTTCAGCATTAAATGTTGCTACAGAAAAGCTGGGGAGAAAAGCAAACAGAAACAGAAAGCCATTCACAAATGCATATTTAACAGGCAGAATTGTTTTAGAATTTTCATCCCTATGGCTAGAATACTATTATACAGTATTACATATTACTTTAAAACAGATTGAAATTTAGATCTATTGGAAAGGATAATAGCAAGGTATTAAGGAACTAGTCCCAGATAAAGATATGTCTAAACAAATATATTTTTGCATCAAGACTCTCAGCTCCACATTCACATTCCCTGCACTTTGAAAACAGCTCAGCAATAGAAGACAGGTGACACCACCCAAAGACTGTAGGAAAAACTGGCAGTTGCGACTGTCTGCTAATGAATTCATAGAGGTCTAAGCATGTGAAGTGGCATTTGCTGCACATGCAGGACCACTGACTAAGAAACTAAGTTAACAGAATTCTTTGGCTGGAAAACCTACTGTCACAGGTGGCCATGGCTGAGCTACACAGTGTTTCCCAGCAGGAAAATAAGCTCACCTCTCCTAATGCAACTGTTCTTCCAAACTTGTTCAGTTTAGGCTCTAACCTGCACATTAACCATATGTTTACAAGAACTCTTAAATATTGCAAAGAGAATGGCCTTCTGTTACAGACCATTAAAACATAATTTCTTCTTGCAAAATGACATATTGATAGTGCCATATTTATTTTCAAATTTACTCACAGCCACAAGGTATTGTTTATGCAGTAAAATTAATTGCTACAGAGTAGTCACACTAACAAGATATGCCACTATTACAATGGTTTCATCTTTTCAAGTTCAACGTGCTCTTTTTGATGAATTGGCAATTGAAAGGCATTTTAAAGAAAGAGTCACAGTTTTCACATACAACCAACATTGCAGAAGTTTCATATCCAATGTGAACTTTGAATGCCTATTCTATTTTTGCTCTAATTAATGTGTTGACTATTTTTAAGGATTTCATCCCTAAGTACATTAATTAGAATTTATTAATTAAATTAGGAAAGAGAAAGATTATGATTTTTCTTCTTGTCTTATATAACCAACATTAAAACTTTGGAAGCTAGAGACTTTAGTGCTTTCTGTGACACTTAAATTATAGTATGTTTAAAAAGCAAATATGCATATGGAACATGAGGGATTTTTCACTGTCTTTAAAACCACTGTGTGCTGGATTTCCATTGTTTAAATATTTACTATTTTATGCATATATTGCTAGGCATCTTCTTAAGTGCCCAAACTTCAGTAATTTCCTTTATCTAAAAGAATCCCTAAGCAATTACTAAAACACTACATAAGAGTTCAGAGTGGATGACAACAAGGTACAAAGAATAACTGCGATGTACAATTTGCATTGAGCCGTTTAGATCTAATCACAAATATTAAAATGGGCACTTTAATTGGAGTAAGTTACTATGTTATTGGGGGCAAAGTAGTTTCCTTTAAGACCATTGGCATTTTAAGAACTGCAGTGAAAATCAAACCTTAGAGGAAATAAAGAATACAACTCACATTACATTTTAATCTGTGGATGTCACCTGGGCTTTGTTAGCAAAGAAAGGAAAGAGTAAATTCAACAACTGTTGGGGCTAAATCAAACCATCCCCACACCACCGGAAAGTTTGGTTACATGGGCCTGAAAGAGGACATGTGGAGTAGAAATGGACTCAAAATGCTACTGTCTCCATTATTCAGTGAAGTCAATTTTCCTCATTCTTCTTAATAGCGGAATTAGATATAACTTTATTTCCCCTCTTCATTTTCCAACAGATAAATCAGATAAAATTTCAGTTCGTGTAGATTCATCCTCTGTGGGTTATTTTTTATATATATAGTAGCCAAGGGAAAGAGGCTTCTGCCAATATGAGCTAAGGGCATGCAGAATAAAGACTCAGTCCTGGGCAATGAAACAGTTCACTGTTGTGCTGCTCTTGTGGAAAAATAAAGCAAGTCCATCACCAACTTTGGGTCTTGATCAACAGTGGAGAGTCACAAAACTCTCCATCACTGCATTTTAAACCTCTACTAAAAATAGCTCCTCTGTGTTCCAGCTTAAAGTCCCATCTCTGGCCAGTGATGGAGTACAGTACTTAATTGTTTCTGACTAAGGTCTCTGCATCAGCACTCTGAGAGAGGCTTCTAACTTTAATGGCCTTGTGTGTTCTTTAATTAGATCGTCTCACTAGTCTAGCCCAATGAAAACTCATGATTCCCTAACTACTAAGTTTACCGAAGATGTGAAAAATAGGCCATTTCAGGAGTCCAGGGACTTGTGAACAATTCTTAGCATCTTCCAGGGTCCATCTGATTTCTCCGGTTTCCTGGATCTTAAAATCAGACACACTTGTTGGGGGAGGGGGCAGGAGTACTATGACTTAAGACAGCCCAAGTGTAAGGACACAGCCTGGTGCTATTTCTCTCCTTGTCTATTTCCTTTCTTTATTTTGGTCTCTCGGTTACAGGCATGTTATCTGTTCACTACCACCAGGGCTGGAGGGAAACAAATCTTTGGAAGGGAGAAGCTTTGGTCCCTGCACTGGGAGCAGCCCTGAGACTTTCTCCAAGGGCTAAGATAATTGGAAACGGGGTCTGCTCTCCCCGGAAAGATTTCACAGCCCAAATCATACAGGGATACTCTAACTTAGGCGGGAGATAGGAACAGATCAACGTGCTTAGCCCCCTCTGGTGACCCGCGGTAGGAGAAACCTGGCCCCGGCAGCGCCCCTTGGTTCAGGTCACTCCCGCTCCTGGACTCACCTGGTGCTGAGGACCAGCGCCGGCAGGAGAGGCAGCAAGTAGTGAGCTGGGCTGAATTTCATACTGTCGCCTGCCGGGGTCCTCCTTCCCTCGCTGCCTCGTTCTCTAGCCTCCTCGGCGCCCGGCTCTGTCCCCAGTCGGCGACGAGCCCTCCCCGGCAGTGGACAGGCAGAGACGGACAAACTGACCCACGCCTGGCTGAGGCAGAATCTGGGAGCCGGGAGTGAGCTCCGGGAGTGATGTCACCGGCGGCCGGGGCGAGCCCTGCGCGGGATTGTTCGCCGCCGGCGCTGCGGAGCCCGGAGGGCGCGTTGTCACTCGCGCTGGAGGCGGCGGCGGGGTGAGGAGGAGGCGCCCAGCGGCGGCCCCACGCGCTCGGGTCACCCGGCCGTGCACTGGCCAGAGCTGCTCATTTATTCCCGCTTCTCCGGAGGATGGGGAGGGGCGAGCGAGGAGAAATCTATTCTGCCAATAATTGAACTGGCGTGCTCGACAGAAGGCGAGGCTGAATTCACGGAGAAGGACGCTTAGAGTCGCAGGCAGGTGTCCCTCACCTGATTAAACAGTGTGTGGAGAAAGGCGCTCCAGACAGAGCGTTTAAAATATTGGTCTAATTAGAAATGCCCACGGACCTACCAGATGCGGGTGGAAGGATAGCAGGAGTGAGCAGCGTCCAGAAATGTACCCTGAGCCCACAAAGCCATCGCAAGATTCTCAACCCGCAAATCTGGATAAAGAGGTTTCGGGGCCGTTAAGACGTTTGCTGCTTCCTAGGTTTTGAAGATTTCTAATCTTTCTCTGATTTCAAACTGTCTGTTCCTAGTTGCAGCTGCCAGTGAATTTGGAGCTGGTGGCCCAAGTTCATTCACCGAAAGCGGTCCTTTTCCTCTGGTGAAACTCAACAAGGACACCTAATTGAAGAGAAATTCATCAGAACGTGAATAGTAATTAACTCGAAGTGATGGAATTCTAAGGCAAAGGATTTTGTGTGTCATTTTGTCTTATTTTCCAAATGTTCTATTTAAAAAAACACTCGATATTCAATAAACTTTATTTTGAAAAATTAATTAGAAAAATGAAATATCACAAAAATAACATTTTGCAAAAGTAATTCTGGAAGACAGAACTTCGCCTACTGAGATTTTCCATCATAGGATCTTAACAACATGGTTATCTTTTTGACATTTCTCTAGAATACCCATGTTAAATAACCATTTACGAACACTTCTCCATATATTATTAAATTTGTTCCCCACAATAATAAAAAAACAGAAGTTGTTATCCCTATTATAGAAATGAGGAAATTGATGTCTATTCAGATCTGAACTGGGCTTTAAAGCAAAGCAAAACAAAACAAAAGCAAAGTACTGGCTTTTCCTAAATTATAACCAAGTCCTACAGTTGCCTTAAAGGACACACGAAGCCGAGTGGTTGATACAAAGTTGGTGTTGAGGTGCACCAAGGTCCCCAAAGTGCAGAGATCTGCTGGCCTCCAGGAATTCCTATCAAGAGGATGCAGCTCATATTCCATAGTTTAAGTGCAAGCAATTTACAGTTTACAGTAAAATTAGTCCCCGTTAATCTCATTTTTGAAGATATTATTTGTAGGGCAAATACATGTTTCTTTATTTTATTTTAAAGAGGATACATGTTCATTTAAAGACTTAACCTGTAATTTACTGTTTTTGTTTTGCTTTTGTTGTTAATAGGGTTGAAATTTAAGATATTCACATACAGAGCAGATACTGCTTTAAAACTAACCCAGCCTGCTAAAATAGATGAGTAAGAACTTTTGCAAACTGGATACCAACCCCTTGGGCAGTTGTTAAGATCCACAACAGTTTAAGGAGGCATATACAAATCAACTCACTTGTGAATTACACTTTATTTAGAAAGAAACATGACACCAGGCTTTTCTAAAGTAGAACTCTTGACTCCAAGGGTAAGCATTTCTTTCAATTTGCTCCTGCCAGAATTTTCTAACAAAAGCTTTCCTGCTCTGTTTGGAAGGTGATCATTTCAGTTGCATACTCAACAAGGACATATGGCTACGCGTTTATTAGGAAATAACACTCGTATCTGTAAGAACACATTTTTTTGTTTGCAGAACACGTTTGCATTCATTTTCTTATGTCCTAAGGGAGCCAAGTGTGCTAATCATTTTTATTATTCAACTCTTTCGCAGTTGAAGTGACAGACTCAAAATGTTCATGCAATTTCTCAAAATCACTCTGTAACTATTATAGTGAAAATAATATTCAAATTCTGTTTGCATCACTCCAAAGCTTAGGTTTTATCGAGCAACTATTAGTATACTTATGTAAGAAAAGATTTTCTCCAGCTTATTATTTTATTATTTTCACTAAACACACAACATGAAATAACATTCAGACCCTCTAGATTGTCAACCAAGAAAGGGAAGTATCAGAATTCACTATTCTTAGGCTGCATCTCAAGAATTCTGTTGTGATACTCAACAGTCCAAAGGTTTGTTGGCCCGTTGTACATTTTTTTTTTTTACAAGCAGAAAAAGACAACTAATTTAGTGGGGCGAGAAAGCATCAAGTAAGCACATATTGGAAGTGAGGTTTTGGGAACTCCTGCAGATTTAGACAATGAATTTTTGTATTTTGAATTCTGGTAAGATTTGCCTCTCAGCAGGAGTCTTTTCATCTCCAGGAATTACAGGAATGTAAGTTTTCATCACCCATGACATTCTCTCCGCACTGTTACAAAACCTCAAATCCATAATTGATTTTATGGCTTCAGAGAATTGGTGTATGAATTTTAAAGGTCTAGTAGTGGGAGAGCAGGTTTACTTGGCTAACACCACTTATCTTTGCTGAATCCTAACACTGGCTCAGCAAAAGTTATTTGTAGCAACTACACCCCAGTCTGGAAAAAGGACATCAAGAAATCCCATGCAGTTACACTGAGAATCCATTCTCCATAAAGTATTAAGATTAAGAGACATATAGGCTATTTTTAAAACGTTTTATTGAGATTTAATTCAGACACCAAAATAGTCACATTTTAAAGTATACAATTCAGTGGCTTTTAAGGATATACACAAGGTTATAAAATCACCTCTATCTAATCACAGAATATTTGCATCACCTCCACAGGAAAACCTTGTACCCATTAGCAGTCACTCACTACTTCCCCGTCCCTCCCTTCCCTCACCCCTGGCAACCACTAATCTAGTATCTGTCTCTATTTTCCTATTCTTTATATTTCATACCAATTGTATCATATTGTAGATGGGGATTTGTAACTGGCTTCTTTCACATTTGTGTTTCAAAGTTTATCCATGTTATACCATGTATCAGTACTCCATTCCTTTTTATTGATGAATAATGTGCCATTGTAAAGATATGCCACATTTTATTTATATGTTCATCGATTGATGGGCATTTGTGTAGTTTCCTTATTTTGGCCATTATGAATAATGCTCTATGAACATTTATATATAAGTTTTTGCATGAACATATGTTTTAAATTCTCTTAAAAACTGCCAAACAGTTTTCCAAAACAGATGTACCATTTTACATTCCCACCTGCAATGCACAAAGGATCCAAATTGTCCCCATCCTCACCAACAGTATTACTTTCTTATTTTTTTGTTTATAGTCAGCCTAGTGGATGTGAAGTTATATCTCATAGTGGTTTTAATTTGCATTTACCTGAATTTTGATGATATTGAGTGAGCATCATATCATATGCTCTTTGGCCAATTTTTCTCTTCAAATATTTTCTCATTTCAATTGGGTTAAATATTTGTCTGCTTATTGTTGAATTGTAAGAATTCATTCTGGATGCAATTCCCTTATCAGACATATAAATCAAAAATATCTTTTCCCCAATACTTTCATGATGGTATTACTTGCAGAACAGAAGTTTTAATTTTCATGAACTCCAATTTAACTATTTATCTTTAGTTACTTGTGTTCTTGTGTATTCAAGAACACTTTGCCTAACCCAAGGTCATGAAGATTTATTCCTATGTTTTCTTTTAAGATTATTATTGTTTTAGCTCTTATAGTTATGTCTATAATCCATTTAGGTCAATGTTTGCATATGGTATGATGTAAGGTGGCAAATTCATTTCTTTGCAGTCCTGTAGGCAATTTCTCCAGCATCGTTTATTAAAAAAGAAATACTGTTCTGAATTTTATTTGTTGCTATTGTTTTTATCCTCTCTCCCCAATTTTTTGCTCTTTATTATTTCTCTCTCAGAGTAATACTTTTCTCTCATTTTTCAGATTCCTTTTCTCTCCTTGTATTCAAAATCCTGATATTACTAGAATTTCATTGTTGACTCACCTCTTTTAAAAAGTCTAAATTCTTCTTTCCAAGGTGAACTTATTATTTTTATGGTTTTTACTCTCCTCAATACGATAATGAATCTCAGAATGTGTTTGAACCTAGACTTCTTTGCTGTGCTCTTACCTAGGTTTCCTTTGTGTACCATAAAGTCAAACACAATCACTCTGATTTCTTTGTCTTCTTCCTTCTGTCTGATCTCCTTTTTATATGTTTCCTCATACCTCCAATCAATCACGCAAGTTATAAACCTGGGAGTTATCCTTTACTCTTACCTCTCTCATATATAGCCAATTGCTAAATCCTACAGAATATAATCACTAAGTATTGATTTATACCAATCACCCCGTATCTATATTATACCTATCACCGTGGCTCTATTTAGGGATTCATCATCTCTTCACTCTAAAGTTTACTTACTCCCTGGTTGGTTTCCCTCAATTCTATTCCCTCAGTATGATGTAAAATGCAAATCTCTATTGCCTTAAAACTCCAAGGAAATGTCTCCCCAAAATATTTTCAAAACACGCCTATTCTATTTTCTTCTTTAACTTTCATGTTGAACTCCAAATAAAATAACAATTTTTCCTTTGATGTGTGTCTACAATTCTCCCTGTTGATTCTTTTCCCTAAAGTGCTCTCTGACTCATCTTACCTGACTCCTTTTCCTTATTTAACACTGATCAAGGACATCACTTCCTTCTAGGATACTTTCCTTAGCCCATCCACCACTCCCAACTGGGTGAGTTTTCCCTTTTCTGAGTCTAATGACATGTGATGAATTGCCCTGGTATTGCACTTATAATATTATATTGTAATTATTATTTCTCTGCCTCTCTTCCTCTTTAGATTATAAATATGTTAATTATAGAAGAGGGACATTTCTCACTTTTTCTGTGCAAAGGGAGGTGAGGATAATGTATGAAATTATAATCTTTTTCTTTAAGTATTTTCTAATCCAATTACTAACTTCACCCAGATATCTATTGACCTAGAAGCTGAAGACCTAAAAAAAAGATGATTTACATGATTCATTCAAAACGTGTTTCCCCTTTCAATATTCATTGCTTTTCTTTCTAATCAAAACCGTCTACAAGGAAATTCCTACTAATAAAGATAGTCATCCATGAAAAATTTTTTAAAATCTCCTAATAGAGTGAAGTATAAAAATAGGCTAATTCAGGTGTCTGTGCTTCATGCAAACGAAACAACAACAAAACATATAAAAGCAAAAAGAACACAAAACAAAAAACTCAGTATCTTCTAGTTCTCTTGAGCCTTCTGCTCTGAATGGCTTTGTCCCATTGATTTTTCACCTCCTTGACATCTCATCCTGTTTTTCCACCTGAACAGTGAGAAGTTTGCTCAAAAGCCCTCAAATGGGACTTCTCCAAGCAGGTAAAGTAGCTAAGGGATCTTTTCTACCCATCACTATCCTTTTTGCCCCGGAAAATTCTCCTGACCTTCTCTTTGCTAGCATCCCCATGTGTGTGAGTTAAATGGACTAGGTCCTCAGATTAACAAGTATGCTTCTGTATATGCTACTAAAATCAATGCTGAAATTACATATTTCTGTTTGACGAAGATGGCAGTGTAAGATGCTCCAGAGTGCTCTTCCCCACAGAATCTTTAAACAATTGGCAAAAACTAACAGAGCAATCACCCTCAAAACTCAAGAAAACCATTAAAGCATTGCAGTAACTGGGTAAGTGCCAAATCAAGGAAATGCAGTTTTAAAAACAGTAAGAGAAGCTTATGGCTCCCTTGCTGGCCCTTGCCTAACTCCTCCTCAGCATAGTGCTGCTGGCCTGTCCTCCTGTTGTGGTCCCTGGCCCTGTTACAACAGAGTAACCCTTATGCACATACTGGGGTACCTCTATGTTGATACTAATCAATCAGGTGGCAGCCTGAAAGACTTAACCAGCAAACTCCTTTCTGGCTTACCCTTCCAGGACTTGCCCTGCAGGCAGAAGCAGCTTGCAGTTAACTAAAGCAGTATAAGAAACAATTACAGATATGCAGCATGGGAGAAAGGATTACCTCCTTTAAGTCATACAATAGAGCACCCAGGAGGAGGAGTAAGTCTATTTCATAGAAAGGAGAAGGGCATCCAAATTTCTGTGATTGGGGAAATGTTTAAGGCCTTAAGTAAGCACAAGCCTAGAAGAAGTTGCAGACTCAGAAAAGACCCAGAGGACCCTGTACTTCAAATTCAGCTCAGCTGATTTTCTTGATAAGAGGGCTAAACTCTGAAGGAAAGAACCAGTCAACACAGAGTCAATTTGCAAAGACTGTGAAAGGTGTTTTTTTGTGTGTGTGGGTTTGTTTGTGTTAACTCCTGACACCCAAGGAAACCTCTGTTACATCACTGGCTGGATACTAAATCCCCGAGTTAACATCTAAACAATTAAAATGTACAGTGTGAAACAAAAGTTTCCAAGACAAACAAAGAAAAAGTAAATGATGATCCATGCAAAGGAAAAAGACTTTGGACATACAGGACAGAGCCCTTTTAAAAATGATCCTCGGTAAATTCAAGAAGATAAAGGAAAACACAGAGAAAGAAATAAAGGTTATCAGGGTAACTATGAAGGAATAATATGAGAATCTAAATAAAGATATATAAATTTTAAAAAGGCACCAAACAGATATATACTAGAATTGAAGACTATAATAACTGAAAAAACAAACAAACAAACAAACAAACAAACTCCCTAGAGGGAAGAGTCAGTGAACTTGAAGACAAGACACCTGAAATAATACAGGCTAAGGAGCAGAAAGAAAAAACAAAGAATAAAAGAAACCTGTGTGACAGCATCAAGTGTGCTAATATACACATCATGGAAGTCCCAGAGAAAAATGAAAAAGAGAAAGGGCCAGAAGGAATATCCAAAGAAATAATGGCAGAAAACTCCCCAAATTTAATTAAAATCATTAACATATATGATCAAGGAGCCCAATGAACATCAAATAGAATAAATTCAAAGAGAACTAGATCCAGAAAAATAGTATTCAAATTGTTGAATGCCAAGGACAAGGAGAAAGTTCTGAAAATTGCAGGGGAAAAGCAACCTGTTATGTATAAGGGAGCCACAATAGAAGACAGTGGAAAGAAAATATATGAAGTGCTGGAAACAAATGCTACCAAACAGAAATTTTATATTCATCAAGAACGTCTTTCAAAAACAAGGGAGAGATAAATATATTACCAGATAAACAATAGCTGAGGGCATTCATCTCCATGAGACCTGCACTACAAACAATGATAAAGGGGAGTCTTCAGAAAGAAAGGAAAGGAATAAGACAGTGGATTGAAGTGGAAAAATAAAGATCACTGTTAAAGGTAACCATATTGGTAATTATAAGTGGCAATACTGTTGTATGAAACAGTATGTTACATATTAATAGTTACATTCGGTATGTAAGTCCACTTTTCTCCGTCTTACAGGTTCTAAGGTGCAAATGCAAGAAAAGTAAAGCTAAATCTATGGTTTGGGACATACAATGCATAAAGGTAAAATCTGCAACAAGTACAACAAAAAGTTATGGGAACAAAGGAGCCTAGGAACAGTGTATGTGTATGCTATTAAATTTAAGTTGGTATCAAGCCAAATGTGATTGCTACAGATTTAAGATGTTAAATTTAAGTCCTACGGTGACCACAAAGAAAATATATGAAAAATATATTAAAAAAGAAATGAGAAGGTATGAAAAGCACTAAACTAAAAAAAAATCAAATAAATTTGGAAGTAAATATTAAAGGAAGAATTGAGGGACAAAAAAGGCATAATAAGTATTATAGACCAAATAAGGAAGTATCAGAAAAAAGTCCTGTGTTATCAGTAGTTACAATAAATGTAGATGAGGCAAACTCTCCAGTTAAATGTCAGAGAAAGGCAGAATGAATAAAAAAGTGTGACTCAACTATATGTTGTTTACGAGAGAGTCACTTTAAATTCAAAGACACAAGTAAGTTCAAAGTTAAAGGAAAATAATATACTATGCAAATAGTAACCAAAAGAGAGCTGGGGTAGTATACTAACATTAGATAAAATAGACTCTAAGTCAAAAACTACTAGGACAGGCAAAGAAGTTGACAATATACTCTCAAAAGGGTCATTTCAATGAAAAGATCTAACAATGTTAAGTATATTAATATTACCTACCTAATGGTAGAGACTGAAAATATATTAAGCAAATATTGACAGACATGAAGGGAAAAATAGACAGTTCTACATTAATACTAGGAGGCTTCAATATGCCACTTTCAAATACTGATAAAATATCCAATCTGCAGATCAATAAGGAAGCAGAAATATGGAATGATACTCTAAACCAATTAGACCTAATATACTAATATAGAACACTTCTCCCAAGAGCAGCAGAATATACATTCTTTTCTAATGCACATGGATAATTCTCCAGGATAGACCATATGTTACATCACAAAATAAGTCTCAATAAATTCAAAGAAAACATGAAAAACAATGAGTCTTCTCCAGCCACAGTGACACTAGAATGAAGCTAAAAATCAATAACAGGGAACATTGGAAAAACACAATTACGAAAATTAAACACTGTGCTCTTAAACAACCAATGGGTCAATGAAGAAATCACAATAGAAATTAGGAAACATGTTGAGGCAAGCACATATGAAAATACAATATACTAAAATTTAAAGGATGCAGCAAAGGAAGTGCTGAGAGGGGAATTTATGGCTCTAAATGCTTACATTATAAAGCAAGAAAAATCTCAAATAAGAGACCTAACCTCACAACTGGAGGATCTAGAAAAGAAGAGCAAACTAAACCTAAAGTGAGCAAAAGGAAGGAAATAACAAAGGTTAGAGCAGAGATAAATGAAATAGAAAATAATAAAAACAATAGAATAAATGAAATCAAAAGTTGTTTCTTTTAAAGATCAGTAAAATTGACAACCATTTAGTAAGACTGACACAGAGAAAACGAGAGGACACAATAACTAAAATCAGAAATGAAAGGGGGACATTACTATCGACCATATCAAAATAAAAAGGATTATACAAGTATCTATGAACAACTATATGCCAACAAACGGATAAATGGAAAATGTATAGAAATACACAAACTGCTAAACTGGCTCAAGAAGAAATAGAAGATCTTAACAGAACATTAATAAGTAAAGAAGAGATTGAATAAGTAATCAAAAATCTCACAATAAAGAAAAGCCCAGGGACAGATGGCATCACTGGTGAATTGTCCCAAGCATTCCAAGAAGAAATAACACAAATCTTGCTACTACAATTCCAAAAAAAAAAAAAAAAAAAAAAAATGAAAAGGAGAAAACACTGCCTAATTCATTCTATGAGGCCAATATCACCTTCATACCAAAGCCAGATAAAGATAGCACAAGAAAAGAAAATTGCAGATCAATCCCTTTTTGAATGTAGATGAAATAATCCTCAACAAAATACAGCAAACTGTATTAGTCAGCCACAGGGGTGCCTTTGGAAATATACCAATAATTGGTCGGTCTTTATAAAGAGTATTTATTTGGGGTAGAAGCTTACAGTTACCAGGCCACAAAGCATAAGTTTCTTCCCTCACCAAAGTCCACGTGTTGGAGCAAGACAGCTGCCGACGTTTGCCAGGGTTCAGGCTTCTGGGTTCCTCTGTTTCCGGGGCTGTGTTTCCCTCCGGGATTAGCTTCTGTTTCCTCCACAAGTTCAGCTGTAGACTGTGAGGCTCTCTATGCTTTGCATCTCTACACAAGGCCAGCAGTAGACTATTAGGCGAACGACTCACTTGTCTTCTCCTGGGACACTCCTCTCCAACATCAGAACTGCTTCTCAAAAATCTGCTTCTCCAATCTCTGTCTTTTGTCTAGCCTTTTATACTTGAGACCACACCCACCATGGGGTGGGGCTCATCGTCCCAGGATGTGGCAGTTAACACCCCAATCAAAACCCAATCATGCCCAGATTAAGAGATCAGTCTACAAGCATGATTCAATTTATATTTTTGGAATACATAATTAGATAAAACTGTCAAACCATTACACAAACCAAATCTAACAAGATATTAGAAGAATTATATACCATGATTGTGTGGGATTTATCCTAGCTATGCAAGGGTGGCTCAACATAAGAGTAGCACTTAATTTAATACACCACATTAACAGAAGAAGGAAAATTCCACATAACCATTTCAATTGATACAGAAAAAAAGAAATTTGACAAAATCCAGCATCCCTTCTTGATAAAAACACTTATAAAACTAGGAATAGAAGGAATATTCCTCAACATGATAAAGGTCATATATGAAAAACCCACAGCTAACATCATACTCAATGGTGAAAAACTGAAAGCCTTTCCCCTAAGTTTAGCAACAATACAAGTGTGTCAGCTATCACCACTGTTACTCAACACTGTACTGGAAGCTCTACTCAGAGCAATTAGGCAAGTAAAACTAAAAGAGGCATCCAAATTGGAAAGAAAGGAGTAAAAATTCCCTATTTTCATATGACATGATACTATATCTAGAAAGTATTGAAAAATCCACAACAAAGCTACTAGGTCTAATAAATTCAGCAACATGGTGGGAGTACAAGATAAACATAATAAAGCAGAAATGTTTTTCTCTATTAGTAATGATCAATCTGTGAGGAAATCAGGCAAAATTCCATTCACAAAAGCAACTAAAATATAAAAGTAGGAATAAATTTAACCAATAATATAAAGGACTTATACATGGAAAACTACAACGCATTGCTACAAGAAATCAAAGGAAACCCAAATAATGGAAGCACAAGTCTACCCAAAGTGGTTTACAAATTTATCACAATCACAATCAAAATTCCAACATTCTTCTTTGTAGAAATGGAAAGTGAATCATCAAATTTATATAGAAAGGTAAGTGTCCCCAAACAGCTAAATCCATCTTGAAAACATAGAATGAACTTGAAGAACTCATAGTTCCTGACTTTAATACTTAAAACAAAGCTACAGTAATCAAAACAACATGGCACTGGCTACAAGGACAGACCTATGGAACCACACTGAGAGTTCAGAACTAAACCCTCATATCTACAGCTAATTGGTTGACAATAGTGCCATGTACACTCAATGAGGAAAGAATAGTCTCTTCAACAAATGGTTCTGGGAAGATTGGATATCAATATGCAAAAGAATGAAGGTGGACCTGCACTTCATGCCGTATGCAAA
The DNA here is from genome assembly GCA_004027955.1 of Chaetophractus vellerosus. Taxonomy (NCBI): domain Eukaryota; kingdom Metazoa; phylum Chordata; class Mammalia; order Cingulata; family Chlamyphoridae; genus Chaetophractus; species Chaetophractus vellerosus. The sequence goes on from PVKH010000659.1 coordinate 22,962, forward strand.
AATTAACTTAAAATGGTGAAAAGACCTAACCTAAATATAAGAGCCAAAATTATCAAACTCCTAAAAGGAAACATAGGGAAACATTTTTAGGACCTTGTGTTAGGCAATGGTTCCTTAGACTTTGTACTTGAAAGCACAAGCAACAAGACAAAAATAGATAAATGGGACTTTATCAAAAGTAAAAAATTATATGTCAAAAGATTTCATCATGAAAGTAGAAAGACAATTTACAGAATGGGAGAAACTATTTGAAAGCTAAATATCTGATAATGGTTTAATATCTAGAGTATACAAATAAATTTTACAACACCACAACAGAAAGACAAACAACCCAATATGAAAATAGGCAAAAGACTTAAATATACGTTTCTATAAAGAAATGGACAAAAAGCACATGAAAAGTTGTCCACATCATTAGCCATTAGGGCAGGGGTAGTTAACAAGGGGTCCATAAGCTTGAATTGAACTTCAAAATGACATTATCCTTGTGGGGACATGTTGGTGTGGGTGTGATATATTTATTAAATAATACATAGTATAGTGTGGACTTAGTAAGGGGTCCATGGTTTTCAACTGACTGGCAAAGAGGTCCATGGAACAAAAAAGTTTAAGAACCCCTGCATTAGGGAAATGCAACTCAAAATTACAGTGAGACACCATTTCACCTCCACCTGGATGACTACTATTTTAAGAAAAACACAACAAACAGAAAACATCCAGTGTTGAAGAAGATATGGAAATACAGTAATTCCTTTTCCTTGGTGGTGGTAATGTAAAATGGTGCAGCTACTGTGCAAATGAGTTTTGTGGTTCCTCAGAAAGTTAAGTATAGTGTTACCATATAACCCAGCAATCCCACTTCTAGGTATTTACCAGACAAAAATTGAAAAGATGGATTTAAACAGATATTTACACATTGACATTCATAACAGCATTATTCACAATTGCCAAAGGATGGAAGCAACCCAAGTGACCATCAACAGATGAACAGATAAACAATACGTGGTATTATATACAATGGAATACTTTTCATCCATAAAAACCAAAGGAGTACTGATACATATGACAACATGACTGAACCCTGAAGACATTATCTTGCATGAAATAAGCCAGACACTAAAGGACAAATATTATTATCTAACTGATATGACATAATTGGAATATGCAAATTCGTAGAATCAGAAAATAGAATACAAGTTATCAGGTTTCAGGATGGGATAGGGAATGGGAAGCTAATGCTTACTTGGTATAGCATTTTTGTTTAGGGTGATGGAAAACTTTTTGGTACTGGGTGCCAGTGATGGTAGCACAGCATTGTGAATAATTAACACTACTGAATTTTATATTCAAATGTGGTTAAAAGGGGAAATTTTAGGGTGTATATATGTTACTCTATAAATTTAAAAAAAAACAAAAACATAGGGTTGTACAACACAGTGAACTACAATGTACACTATGGACTACACTTAATAGTTTATTTATAATAATATTGTTTCATCCATTATATAACAACCTCACCACACTAATACAAATTGTTAATAATAGGAAAAACTGAATGTGCGAAGGGGGTTATATAGGAACTCTGTATTTTCTGCATATTTTTTCTGTAAACTTACAACTTCTGAAATAAAAAAGTTTAAAAACCAAACTGCTATTGATTTTTCATAAATCTTACAATGCATCAAATTATTTGCTGCCCTACTACATTTTCTGAGTAGGAAATAAATGAGTGACTATATTATATGCATATATATACCTGTATATATACACATATATAAAATGTTTACCTATTAATATATTTAGTTTATATGCAATGCTTGAGATTATGTTCACTTTTTGTGGACATTTGCTGTTCTGCCTGCCCCACCTCTGCTATCCTGCTGTTGGAAATAAATGTTGATTTTCCTTTAGAGAAACACCTCTATCTTTCCTCAGAGGATGTTTAAGTGGGGCTAACACCTTGTCCTAGTTTGAGAATCAGGGGTCTACCTTGAGGATGCCTAATCAGAAAATTCTATACCTTGGTCACAAAATTGGCTTAGGGATGGATATGCTGAGTATGAGGAAATCATGCCCATAAATCAAACATCACATCGTCTGTTAATCCTTTCCAGACCATATTTGAACTTCCATTTTACTTGATTTTTGTTGCTTCTTGAAATTCCCAAGTGATGGCTATTGCCAATTCCATTTGTTTCCCTCCATTGTTATCAACTGGTATAATAACTGTATTATGGCAGACTTTATATTCATTTTATTTTATTTATTTATTTTTTAAAGATTTATTTATTTTATTACATATCTCCCCTTCCCCCTTGCTGCGGCGACGCGCCGAGAGTGGACACTGCGCAGGCGCGGCTTTCCCCGCTTGTGGGCGGTCTCTGCGTCTGTTCACGGCCGGCTTTCAGTTCGCGGGTGGCTGGCTGTGCTCCATCCGCGGGCGACCTGCCCTGCCCGTGGCAGCTCTTGCCATGTCCGTGGCAGCTTCTTGCCCTGCCCACGGCGGCTCCGGCCCACCCACGGCGGCTTGCCATTCTCAAGGCGGTCTGCCTGCTAGGAGAGGTCCCAGGGAATCGAACCCGGGGCCTCCCATGTGGTATGCTGGCGCCCTATCCACTGGGCTATCGAGCCGGCCCTATATTCATTTTAAATAGCTCCCAAAGTTTACTTCCCATACTGAGTATTTCCTTAAACTTCCATGTCCATTTTCTTGCTCTTTGTTTTGAGACTAGAAATATTGAGATTTCTCATATTCCAGTGCATTGCCTCATTGGAATTATCCTCAGTACATTTACCTTCATTGTATTGCAGCACTTACCCAATGATAAAGTGACTGTAAAATCCATGTAAAATTTAAGTCAGTATTTAATTCAGGTCTCTTTCTTTTATTTGCTGATTTGCCTTAAACTCATATCCATTGGATTCCATTTTCCTGGTATATATGGAAATCAGCAGTCCACTAAACAACCACCTGGATTTATGCTGAGACCTCAGCCATTCATTGCAAAATCAATCAGATTTAAAAAGAGAATGTACTTCTCTGAAAGAAACTGATTGCACAAGTTTTTGGTTACAATTGCATAAAAATGTAATTGGATAATAAAATTTGGTCTTTACAGCACTCTGAAACTCCTGAAGTATGTAGGGAATAAAAGCAAGTAGTACTATTATAGTGGATAAAAAAATGATGTACAGGGAGGTAAGAGATATTCCAAGGTCACCTTGGATGCTGATAAGGTAGTTGGGATTTTGATACAAAACAAAGAATATCAATTTACTCATCTAACTACAATTAACACTATCTATTTTTCATTGAGTACCAACTTTGTGCTAGGCATTCTGTGAAGAATACAGGAATTGATAAGATGTATCATCTCATATACTAGAGGAGACCTAGATTCTTTTGCTAGTTTTCCTCTTTTATTTATTCGAATGTGGACCAACGGCCATATAAAACACTAAAAATAAAGTTTCCTAATTAATTAGACTACAGGTCACTCATTCCTCATTCTCCATTTCTATTCAGGAAGTGCTGATCTCATTTTACAACATATTTCAGAATCTTCAGATCATAGCATAGAAATCTCTTTTCTCAAGGTGATAATGAAAACTATTGAGGCAGAATAGGGAGTGGCAAAAGAATTGAGTGTAGGTTCACTGCCCATATAGACCAAGATAATAGTATTTCACTGTATGGGAAGATCTTCCTGATTTTTATCGCAGATATCAGAGGTGATCTGGTAGTTTGAGGCAACAAGAAGCATGCACTAATTCACTCAGTTAATAAAGTGACATTGTTTGATTTTTGGTTTGAAGATTTTATCTCATTATAATGGGAAGTGCTATGTCCTAAGGAGGCATAAATGTTCAATAAAACCAAAACCAAACTGTTTGAGATAGCCAGATATGAAAGTAAACTACCAATTTTGAACACGTTTTATGTGTCACAGTATGTTATGTGCTTTGCATTTTCTGCCTCACTTAATTTCATTTAATGTGCCCAATAGCTAATTTTGAGATGAGGAATAATCTGTACAATTTCAGAGAAATTAAGACCTGTCAAACTTGATTCGTGCGAAAAATGCATTTGAATATAAGGAGGCATATATAATGGTGGTTGAATGCAAAAGATAATACTTGTATATTGGGCACACAACTGTTTTTTTTTTTCATTTGGAACTGTCCTTTGCTCAGAGAATTGCCATAACCAAAGTTACTTCCCATTCTATCTTTTTGCCAACAAGGGTCTCATGTCTTGACACAAAAGCCTGACACAAATGTCCTTGCCTCAATTTGGGAAAACTCTGAAGGGTCATCTTTCAACAACAAAGCTCCCCACAGGATCTGCGAAAGCTTCTGCTATAGCTACATGCAGACAACCTTCTCCCCTGCCCAATGTGCCTTCTTCACTTCCTTTCAGGTACATCTCTGGAGAGCTTTTTCCATAAGCATGCATGGAATGCTTCGTCTCAGAGTCTGTTTCCAGAGAATCCAATCTTAGACACTGATAATGATGAAATGGTGATAGGGTGTGGGGGGTTGTTGTCTGTGATTGGCTGATAATACCTACCCCTAAAGTTACCTCTACCAATGACTAGGTGGAACCAGAGGTCCTGTAGCATGGGAGTTAAATAAAATCCCAGCAAACTGCTTAACTTGTTTGAGTCACAGTTTCTTCACGTGTAGAATGGAGGATACTATAATTAATTACTATATTAATTTTTTGAGAGTTAAAAGAGATACAACTTGTAAATCATTCTGCATATATATAGTAAGCACTCAGTAAAGTTAGTAATCATTATTCTCAGTCTTAGTGTGATGATTTCTACGTCCCAGGTCTTCTGGGAGATCAAATGATGCAAAAAAAGTGACCAAACTGTCATAAACTATGACACAAACATAAGACATTTTTAAAATTATTATTATATCTAGGTTCCAATTAATTTTCTATCTTAGGTTCTATGAAATGAGGGCACAACTGTGGGTCAAGGACTATAATTAAGGAAGGATCTTGGCTGGTATACAATAATTTGGCAGGAGAACAAAAAATAAATTAACATACATCTTTGTTTTTTGTTGTTTCTGATGGGTTGGGCCTGTGGCCTTGGATAAGTCACTTAAGACATTGAGTATCAATTATGTGGCACTTACTTTGGAAACAGATTATGTGATAAAGAGATGATGAGATTTTTAATAAACATTTGTAAAGCCCTTTGAGATTCTTAGATGAAAGGTGTCATGTGAATGAAATGTATTATCTCACTGTTATTTAGTTGGGAAAAAAAAAAAGCATGGACATTTCTCAGAAAAAAATACCCAATGATGGAAAATAAAATCAAGGTATTTAGACCATTATTCATGCCTGAGAATGCAACTCCTGATCTTTAGAAGTGTCAAAGGACATTTTGACCAAGTATCTGTGTAAACTACAAGTACATAAAGTCAAACTCTAGTAATATAAAAACTTTGTACTTGTAGAACATTTTATAGTTTAACTCAATCTAAATTTGAGCCTAGCACCCCCAGAATCAGGTGCCAAATGTTGCCAAATGCTATCAAAACCTGACTCTAAAACATATTAGCTATGAAACCTTAAACAAATTACTCACCTCTTTTCTTTGTCTCAGTTATTTCATCAGTAAAATGGGTTTAATGAAGGTATATGTTTTATTGACTTGTTGTGAGGATTATAGGAGTAAAGTAATTTGAATAGTTTCTCACATAAAAGAATCACTCACTTAGCTGTCTGCCCTGCCTATGGTGTCTGGATGTTTATAGTTAACAACAGTATTGTAATGCTTTTGTAGCAAAGCAAAGTTAGTACTATATTAATTCTAAAGGTAAAAAAAAATGGGGTTTGGTTTTGTGAGATATGAATATGATTAATAATTTTTTCTCCATTTCTTTTTCATTAATAGGGAGAATTTAACTGTGTCATTTTAACAGATTTGTGTTTATCTGTGCATCTTTCTTAACCCTAGAGGATCAAATGAGTTAGCAGTTGGAATTAAATGAGATAAAATTGCCTGAAAAATAACTTTTTAGGAGCAATGTTTCCGTAACTTGTTGAGCTGTCTTTTTCTGTTCTTTTATTTTTGTGAATTTGAAATAAAGTTGTTAATTTAAAAAACTAAAAAAAAAAAAAAAAAAGAATTACTCACTCTAGGTTAGTCATTATTATTATACATAGCCTAATGATATCTCAAAGTTGGCAAAAGTCAAACAGTACCTTGAAACAAATAACACCATGCTGTGAAGAGAGAAGAGATCTACATAACATTGCAACAGAGTCAAGAGTCAATCTCTTGAAAGTCAATATCAGTTTCTTTCATGAAGAGCCTGCCAAAGTGAGTTCTGAAAGCCATCCTCAAAAAAGGAAACCATAATTTGAATCCAAATAATGCAATCATGTGACTGGGGCAGGAGCATGGCTTAGGTCTATAGGGCCTGCCTATCCTTTCCTTGGAGCCCTGTTTAATGGCCCCCATCCACGTAAGAGGATTCCTGTCCAACAGCAACTTAAAGACTTTTTCTTAGCTCCTCACAAAATTAGGTCTTCACATTCCAGGAAAAATCAGCTTTGTTTCTGATATATGGCAGCTATCTCTTCCAAAGGAAATAAATAAAATCCACACAGGAAATTGTATTATAATATTGTGATTCTGCTAGTAGCAGATGGGAACTATTCCATAAATCCTTCAGCAAATTACATACTATTTCTAGAGAAAGCAATACTAGTGAGCTATTATCCTAAATGTTAGCATTACCCTAATTTATCTTAAATCAGTCACATACATTAAAATGACATTAACATGGAATGCACCAAAAAAGGCAAATAAATTAAGAACATAGTACGAGTCTATTCATATAACATTTCTTCTAAGATCTAAGTATAATGACCCTAAATTGGTTCAGTTCTCCCTAATATATGGGAGGGAACACAAGCCTATGACATGTAGATGTCCATTATATATCTTTGCGTCATTGGAAGATTCAAGCAAACCAATGGTTCCTCAACCAGTGGGGTGTTAGGACAGGCTATAATCTCAGCTTCATCCCTGATGACAGTGCTGTTGTTTTTTAAATAAACTCTTTATTTCTGAGCTTCTTTCACAAGTCACTTGAATATTGCTTCTTCATTTTCTGGGGCCTAAGCTTGCTGAACTCAGTAATTATGATTTAGAAAGGATATGTCCTAAGCTGCTATAATAAAGTGACCCCAAATACAGTGGGTTGATACAATAAAGATTAATTATTCTTTTATATAATTTTTCAGCAATCCAAGTGGCTTCCAAGGTTGCTCCAGTCATTCTGATTTTCCAACATCAAGAAGGATGAAGGAAAAAAAACTCTAAAAACCTGATTCTGAAACAGCAACTCATTACCTCTCTTACATCCCATTGGCTGAGCATGGTTACACAGAAAGGGAGGTTGGGAAATGAAGTCTGTAGCTGAGTAAACATCTAATCATTTAAAACTAGAAGTTGGGATGCAGTTATGTTACTAAAAGGAAAAACTGTATCCAATTCACTTTACTTGGATTTAGGGAAAGCAGTCTGGGTGAAATACAAATTGTAGATAAGAGAGGAGATAATATGGGTCGCAAATGGTATTAATCCAATGGTCAGTTTTTATCCTTTTCTTACTGTACTGTCAGCAACAATTGTCCCAAACGAGCATTCTCTCCTTTTTGAAATATCTGTTTACTTGGCTTTTGTAATACCATTCTTTCTTGGGTCTTATCTGACCTCAGTAGCCGACCTGTCTCAATCTCTGTTGGTTTCTCCTCACATCCATAACATGTATACATTTGAGTGCCCCAGGATTACTCTTTAGTCTATACTTGGTCCCCAGGAAATAACAACCAATCTCATGGGATATGATATCTATACATCTATACATCAATGACTTTAATTGTACAACTCTAGCTTGGAGTTCATTTCACATTTCTACTTGGATTCACAACAGGCATATACAACTAGTATATCTAAGACTGAACTCCTTCCTGATTTCTCCATCCCTCCAGCAGGTCAGGAAAAAATATTGCCCTTGTCTTTGATTTCTCCCTTCCTTTCATATATCCAACCTACAATTCACCAACAAACTCTGCTGACTTTTCCTTCAAAATGCATCCTCAATTGACAGCTTCTTACTACTTTCACTACAAACCTCTCAATCCAAGCCACCTTCATTTCTCACACTGGATTATCTTGTCTTCTGATTCTCTTCATGATCATCTATATGTTGTTGTTTTATTCCTCAACACAGCAGTTCTAATGTAATCTTTTCAAAATATATTCAGATCACATCATTCCTCTAATCAGAACTCCCAGTCACTTATTTTATCAGTCAAAGTAAAATCTAAAGTCTTTAGAAAAACACAGTCTCCATGGCCTGTTCCCTTGCTATCTCTCTGAAATCATCTCCTATGTCTCTTACAGCAACACTGACATCCTGGCTATTCATCAAATCTATCAACTCTGTTCCTGCTTTAGGATCTTTGAAATTATTGCTTCCTCTACCTGAAATCCTCTTTTTTTCCAGAGAAACCTATTACTGGATTATTTATTTTTTTGTAGATTTCCAGTGAAATCCAATAGTATCAGGGATTTGTCACCTCCTAACTCCACGCCAACTTTTTGTTGTAGAAGAAGTTCTCTGAAAATTACATTTCTTCTTTGCCAGCTAGCTCCCTTCCAGGCTCTGCCAGGAGATGGCACTGGAGTGAGAAGGCAAGGCTGGAGGAGGAGGAAGGATCCTTTGTGGTCTGAATATCAATCTTGTGCGGACCTTTCTCTAAGTTTCTAACTTTCCTCCTTATTCAATTTTCCCTCAGCCCTAGCGGTGGCAAATGCATTCTGTAGTTGCTACCCCTGTTGTACTTTAGAGTTCTATTTCTACACCTTACTGTAGTTAACCACATTCTAAATGGTTAATAATTATTTATATACTAAATTTCTTTTTTTTAGTAATAGTGTGGTTCCTTACACCTGACAAGATCTTGTCTCATACAATTTCTCTGATTTACTTTCCTCCATTATTTATCTACAATGCAACTCTTAAATATTTAGCTTCTTGATCTTATATCCAATTTATCATGTAAGATTCATAAAGGCAAAGTCTATGTTTCTTTTGAGCATGACTTCAATGCCATAATGTAGAAAATTATCTGGCAAATTAATATTTGTTGTTTAATATAAATTTGTTGAAAGAATGAATTTTGGGAAGCAGAAGCAAATTACTTCCTTTTACATCTCAATTGTATGGAATGATGAGGTGCTGTCAACACAGTTTAAACGTATAAAACCTGAATTATTTCACATTATTTGTGTCCTCATAATGTATAAAATATTGTTTTAATTTTGGGTATATTCTAAATCTCAATGACTGGAAATTCATTCAACCACTTGATACATGCATGTAATATACATTATAGATGATTAAGTAAATAGTTTCTCATTATATATAATCTATGTTTATATTAATTTGTTTGTATTAAAATATATTTTCTATAAAAATTAGAATCTATCTCTAGGAAAACATGATTTATTCCTCAAATATTTACTGAGTGAAAAATATATGCCAGATATTGTACACTGTGTTGGGAAATAGCAGGAGAGAAAAAGAGAAGGAGGAAGAGAGAGGGGGTCAGCCTTGAATAAATATATCTAATTTAAACAAACATGAATAGGAAAGGCATTCATCACATTTAATGGAAATTATTCCAGCAGTTTCCTCAGTCTTCTCCATTTCCTTACTTCTAGAAAATCCCTATATGATCTATATTCCAAAATAGCCACAACAATACAATAACCAGAACCCAATGGCAAACCAAATACTATTCTCAGCTTTTTTCAAATTATTTTATTCATAGTATTTTCTTTTAAGTATCATTACATGTACTAAGAATGGCAAAATATGCCCACAGATATTTAATGGAATGATTATCTAACACCAAATAACAAAATAATGGTTTATTTGAATATTACCATAAATTCTGGAAATTCATATACAACAAGAGATGAAAAGGGATCCTAGAAAATGTAATTGTATTCTTTCACTTGTTGAAGAGGAGTTTGAGAACCAGAGAGGTTGGATAACATTTAAATTTTCAGAAATGGGAGGCTAACTAGCCTAGTTATATTTGTAACCAGGAAACATGACATTTGAAAGTATTTTCAAATAAGAATTGCTGGTACAGAAGTATTTTTAACTCTTGTCTTTTATCCAAATAAAAAATTACTTAGCAAATGCCAATAATACTGAAACTTATAATCCAAAATGCACTGAAATATTCTTGATCAATTTTTGGGTTATATAGCACAGATAATATATTAATATAGAATATCCATATAATGAAGATCCTTATTACATAGACACCTTTTCAATGTTACAGTTTTGCTGTGAATGTAATTGTACTTTCTTAGATTTGTTTACTCAAGGGTGCCTCCAGGAATGAGAAATTATAACTTATTAAGGAGATTTTTAATATTATTCTTTACTTAGATATTTTAATAGTCTTGGTTATCTACTTTTAGGCAAGAATTCCTATGAAGGAAACACCTATGAAGTTTGGGATACATCTGTATTTTTTTAATGATGTTAAAATTTTTAATTTTTAATAAAAGTGTGAAGATTCTGAAGCCAAAGCATCTAAACATGCAATTATCTTTATTCCTGTGTGATATAAGGATAGCTTTTTCATTCTGTCAACTGATTATACAGCAATGTGATTGCATCAACATTAACATCAACATTTTAAATTTTGTTGCTGGATAATTGAAATGAGAAGTTATTATAAAAGTGGATTGCAGTTATAATCAGTAACAGAAATATTTAGCTCTGGTATTAAAGTTAATGGAAGGGGTAATCTAGTGGTAAAGGATGCAGTAGAAAACAAATAATCTTAGGCCAAAAATCAAGGGACACTACAAAAGATTCTGCAACCTCTACAACTCAGCTTTAACATGAATTTCCAGCCCCTCTTACTACTACTGTGGAAGGACATCCCTGAGTGCTGTAGGCCCAAGGCCTTGGAGAGCACTAATAAATTGACACCAAATGTGTAAAGATGCAAATTTTTCCAAGAGCAACAGATAAAATCAGCTTCTGGAGAGTAAGGAAATCACCAGTAACAAAATATAAAGGATATCTTATGTTACTACAAGTCTTCCACAAAGCAGCAGAAGGAATTAAAGAATCATAAAAAAAGAGTAAAAGAACAAAACAAAACAAAAACACACAAAAAACAGCAGGAGGGATTTAGTTTCTAGTTGTCAATCTTCTTTGTCAAGAAAAAAAATGAAAACAAATGTTTAGGACCTATTTTAGAAAACATAAGTTCATAAACTAGTTTCTTTTTTAAAAATAGTATATAAATATAGAACAAGAAATATAACAGGTGCTCAAATGTTGCAGTGCTTTTATGAAAGCTAGCAGTACAGCATTAAACATACCTAAACCCGTCTGCAACTGCTTTGCATTTATATAGCACTCAATATATTTGAAAAACATATTTTTAACGTCTCTGCAGTAAGCCACCCCTGCCAACCTTCTCGTTTCTCAAGTGAATAATTCAATGTCACACAAAGGAACTACCATCACTGAATTTCAGATAAGAAAAGATTTATGTGTTCTTTCCATCTCAACGTTCCCCACCATGGATGAGACAATTGGGTCTCCGAGTGGAGAGTTGATTTGCTTAAGTTCATATCACTATTCAATGGCAGAATTTAACTTAAAAACAGTGTATTTTGATTGTTAATCCTGTGCTTTTATAGATAAACTACCATTATACACATGTAGGTACACTATGAAGCTATTGGATTACAGATGCTCGAAAGCCTGACAAATAAGATGTACTTAAGCATTTTTGAATGAATAAATTTCAATCCTTTCTCCACACCTCCTTAAGTCTGCTCACAAATTCAGAAGAGTGGACTTATATCAGAATACTCTGTCCCTCACCCTTGTATCCTTTTCTTCACAGTTGATTGCAGTGGGGTAGGCCCCAACCTGAATATATTTTCCACAATGATTATTCAGAATTTTAACACAGAGAGGCAAGATTTTCCAGTGTTAGCATATCTAAATGAGAGTGAATAAAAACCCAATCTGGGCTGGCCACCTTTGTCCAGTGTAGCAAAGAGGTTAACTATGAAGAAGGTCAGCAATAAAGTAGGGGCTTCGGGTTCAGGCACAGACGAAAAACTAGCCTGGGCTGCTGGCTGCTACTTACTCTTAAATTCAATTCTCAAGCCAGAGAACTGAGAACGAAACAATTGATTAATACAATAAATCATTGGGTAGAGGATAGATGGACAATTGATTGATTGAGTCTTTAGGAATGGTGGGTAGAAGAGCCCAAAAGTGTCAGATGAGGGGAAGGTTGGAGGGCACGTTTGTAGTTGTGTGTTTTCCTTTACTCATTTTGCTTTTGGCAGGTTATTGCCCTTAGCAAATGTGGGGCAGAGGCAGCCACAGCACCCTGGCGCCAACTTGAAATGGCAAGTTAATATCATAGCAACACTTGAGCCTGGCTGGAATGGGGACCAAGGAAGAACATACAGGTTACCCTTGGAGAAGAGGCCTACTCTAGACATA
>PVKH010000660.1:5555-26769 GCA_004027955.1 Chaetophractus vellerosus
ATTTATTTGGGGTAGAAGCTTACAGTTACCAGGCCACAAAGCATAAATTTCTTCCCATACCAAAGTCCACGTGTTGGAGGAAGATGGCTGCCGACGTCTCCAGGGTTCAGGCTTCCGGGTTCCTCTGTTCCCAGGGCTGCGTTTCTCTCCGGGCTTAGCTTCTGTTTCCTTCACGAGTTCAGCTGTAGACCATGAGGCTCTCTCTGCTTTGCGTCTCTCCACAAGGCCAGCTGTAGACTATCGGGCAAACGGCTCACTCCAACATCAGAACTGCTTTTCAAATTTCCTTCTCCAAATCTCTTCTCTGCTTCTCTCCAATCTCTGCTTCTCTCAATCTGCTTCTCTCAATCTGCTTTTCTCAATCTGCTTCCTCTGCTGCCTCTTATCTAGCCTTTTATACCTGAGACCACCGAGGGGTGGGGCTCAACGTCTCACTGACGTGGCAGTTAACGCCCTACTCATAACTTAGTCATGCCCAGATGAACAGATTAGTTTACCAACATAATCTAATCTATATTTTTGGAATTCATAATTAAATCAAACTCAAACCATTACATATACTAACACCATTTTCTTTAATTGTTGGTCTATTTTGAGTGGAAGGATATAAAAGCTTATTTGAAATAACTGATATATTAAAGACCAAGAGTCTGCTCCTGTATTAGTCAGCCAAAGGGCTGCTGATGCAAAATACCAGAAATCTGTTGGCTTTTATAAAGGGTATTTATTTGGGATAGAAGCTTACAGTTACCGGGCCAGAAAGCACAAGTTACCTCCATCATGTAAATGTGTTGCCACGTGTTGGAGCAAGACGGCTGCTGACGTCTGCCAGGGTTCAGCCTTCCTCTTCCTCTTAAGGGTCCGTGGTCCCAGCTTCTTCCAATATCAGCATAGGCTGGGATATCCCATCTCTCTCCCAAGGCTCATTCCTCTCTGGGCCCAGCTGCTCTGGTCGCTCCACAAGGTCAGCTGTAGACTCTCTCTTCCCGGGGCCTCTGCTATGTCTACGGAGCCGCCTTTATTCCTCTGTGTTCTTCTCCTGTGTGTTTACTTTCCAGGGCTCCAGAATCCAAACTCTCTCCTCTGCCGTGTAGTTTTCTCTGTGAGTCCCTGCCCACCAAGGGCAATCAAAGCCTTAATCATTATTTAATCAAGTAAAAGTAAAACCTGTGAATTTAATATAACCTAATATACCTAGACGAACAGACCAGTTTACAAACATAATCCAATATCTATTTTTGGAATTCATAAATAATACCAAACTGCTACAGTGCCTTATCAGAATAGCTTCTTGTATTTCATGTTGACCTTATTGTATCATTAATGGCTTAAAAAAAGAAAATAGTGTTGTTGTTGTTTTGGAAGCTAAGTATTTTCCTTACTATTTTTCACTAATTTGTCACTTTGTTAAATAGAAACCTGTTTAAACATAACATTCAAACCTGACAACGTTTAATATTCTAATAAAACCCTTGAGGATATCTTTAATTTCAAACTGTTGCAAAGAATTTGTTCTTTCACCTTGTAAAAAGTGAGTTACTAAAATATACACATTTATGAAATATTGAAGACCAACCAGATCTTTAGGACCCAATGCAACTTTTTAAATACACATTTATGAAATATTGAAGAACAATCAGATCTTTAAGACACAATGCAACTTTTTAAAAAAAGATTTTATTTATTCCCTCCCCACCCCCATTTGTACTCACTGTCTGCTTCTCTGTGTCCATTTGCTGTGTGCTCTCTGTGTTTGCTTATCTTTTCTTTAGGAGGCACCGGGTACCAAACCTGTGACCTCCTGTGTGGGAGAGAGGCGCTCAATCACTTGAGCCACCTCAGCTCCCCAATTTATTGTGTCTCTCATTGTCTTTCCTCTTTGTGTCTCTTTGTTGCATCATCTTGTTGATTGTCAGCTTGCTGTACCTGCCCATCGTGCCAGCTCTCTGTCTTGCTTGTCTTTTCCAGGAGGCACCAGGAACCAAACCTGGGGTCTCCCATGTGGTAGGCAGAAGCTCAATCACTTGAGCCACATCTGCTTCCCCACAATGCAACTTTTTATAAACTAATGCTAAAGTAAGACCAAAACTGATGTCACTGAAATTAGCATTATCAATATGTTTGTATTTTAAAGCCACAATGGAAAAATATATTCCAAAACTGGAAACTCATAACACTTGTGTAAACTGTGGAAGATTTTAAATGTGGTTATTTTGACAAAGTTTTAAATTTGAGAGTCATATTTATTTTGATCAGAATTTTTATCAAGATATTGAGCTTTTATTTGAAACTAGTTTGTCATAACATATTGTATATAATCATGGAATTAATTTCCTAAGACTACTGTGAATGTGTAGACTTATGTTTACTGAAGAAACTATTATTTATAAAATGAGATTAAATCCAATATTAACTGCCTATTTCAGACACTTGATACTTGCCGAGATTCATGTTACATTTGCCACACTGAAGTTGTTTTTTTTTTTTAAGAATCACCCTCATTGTTGAAAGTAAAGTAATTTTAGGGTGCATATATTAGTGTTCCAATAGGCATGTGATTATATTAAAAAGGTGGAAGCAGGAAGATTATCTTGATTCCATTGGGAATCTTAGGTTTTCAAAAAAATTATTGGGAAAATAATTTTTCTTGTACTGTTGAAGTTTATTCATGAATACCGTGTATCTTACAGTGAACACTGTAGAAGCTGTTCATTTTTCAATCTCAAGTAAAATACTTTCATGAACTTTAAAAGATTAGTTTCATGGGGGCCGGTTGTAGCCCAATTGGTAGGGCACTGGTTTACCACATAGGAGGCCCCGGGTTCGGTTCCCGGGGCCTCCTCGAGCAGGCAGACCACCTCGAGAAGGCAAGCCACCATGGGCAGGACAAGCCGCCGCGAGCGGGCAGGCCGCCACGTGGTGAGCTGACTTGGCGGGTTGCCGCAGCAGGGGGAGACAAGCAGACACAGAAGAATGCAGAAATGAACACAGCAAGAACAAGCAGAAAGGGGGGGATATGTAATAAATAAAAAATAAATCTTTAAAAAAATTAGTTTCATTTAATATATAAGTTACATGAGAAGTGTTTGGGAAGTGTTGTAAAATTGAAGGAATTTTCGAATCTTCTGTTGGTTAAATCTGTATAAGTAAAAAGTTACTTATATGCTATTTATATATTTAGACATTGCATAAAATTCTTAAAGACTTAAGTTCTAACTTTCCATATTCTATCTTAATACTGAACTGCATGATGGTATTGTAGGCTATAGTTTAGTTGTTCTTAGAAGAAAGTAATATGTTATGCAAACCAAAATTTCTTTTTTAAATTATTATTTTTTTATTATATATCCCCACCCTTTCTGCTTGTTCTTGCTGTGTTCATTTTTGCGTTATTCTGTGTCTGCTTGTCTCCCCCTGCTGCGGCGACCTGCCGAGTCATCTCACCGCTCGGCAGCCTGCCTGCTTGTGGCAGCTTGCCCTGCCCGTGGCAGCTTTGCCTTCTCAAGGCCGTCTGCCTGCTCAAGGAGGAACTGAACCCGGGGCCTCCCACGTGGTGAACCAGAGCCCTACCAATTGGGCTACAGCCGGGCCCCCCAAACCAAAATTTCTTAACAGTTACACTGTTGTGCTCTGATGCTTCTCTAAAAGAGCATGCAGTCAGCTCATCTTTAACAAAAGAGACTGTAAAAGTGAAGCAAAGCATGTCTATCAGTTATGTCCTACCTGTTGATTAACAAACTTTTGTAAAGTGTAAAAGTAAAATGAAACAAAACTTCTGCTATGGTCTGTAGTTAATGATCTCTAGAAACAGCTCCATTTAAAATACTCATAAGGAAATTAGGGCCTAGATTGTAAACTCATGGAGGAGTCACATTTATTCCTGGGCTTTGTTATTTCTAAATCCTGAGATGCTTTACTCTTTGTGTATAACCACATAGCCCTCTAGAATTTTAAGTGTCTCTATGACACCTGAGACTCAGAACTAAAGTTTGCCAGCTCTAAAGGTGCTGAGGAAGCAGCATTAATTCTAAAAGAGCACCCCAATTAAAGAAGCTAATGAAAGACTCAGACTTCAATTAAAATGGTAAATGGGGTTAGAAACTAAGAAGAATCGGAATACAAGGAAAAAGTAATATTATTGGTATTTTAAAACTTTAATTACTATGGAGACCAAAAAGGAGCAATTTATTTTGTCAAGAAATTTTTTTTTCTGTGGTGCACTAATTTACCTTGTTTGGTCAGTTTGAACAACCTAGCTAACATAAAACCTAAAATAGGGAATGCAATTGTGATATTCTGTACAGAATTGTTGGAATACCCTGATGCATTTCAAAGCATTTTAGGCATAAGATAGAAAGGTATTTGCTAAGTCCCTTAAAAGACTGGGGAAAAAATGTAATGATATTGAACTTCTTCACCTGGAGAATTCCTACTATTCTCAATAGGGACTCCCAATTTATTGAAATTGTAGAACTCTGCAAGGTAAACCTGTGAAAACAAACTCTGAAATATATGAGCCCTAATAAAAAGAAATATGCTAATAATCTGAGCCCTTGGTCTTGAGGCTTGCAATTGTGAAATTTCTTCCTGTAATGAGGCTAAGCCTAACTATAATTAATTTTGTGTGTGTGGTACCAGGGCCGGGGATTAAACCCCAGACCTCATATGTGGGAAGCCAGTGCTCAACCACTGAGCCACATTGGCTCTCCTGAGTTGGTTTTTTTGTTTGTTATCTTTTTGTTTTTTTTTTTAGGAGGCACTGGGACCGAACCTGGAAACTTCCATGTGGGAAGTGGGCGCTCAACCACTTGAGCTACATCCGCTCACACCTCATGTGGGAAGTAAAGGAAAATTGTACTGTAAAGCATTGGGAACTTTTTGGTTATAAGCAGATACTTAAAGAACAAAATTCTTGTGCAAAACTGCATGGTCACAGTGCAGATTAGAAATACCCTTTAAAGAAATCTTTTAAATGTTATCTTACAGTTAAACTTATTTTGTAAGAGAATGAAAATTATAAGTAACAGCGAGTTGTGTGTTTCTGTGTCTAACTCTATTCGTGTCTGCCTATTTGTTCTGTATATGTGTAGGTATTCCTGGAGTCCAGATTAGGCTGAGCAGGATGGACAGGTCATACAGAAATCTGGATATAGAAACTATTGGGAAAAGGAAAAAGTTTTTCCTAAGCTCTTTAACCTACCCGACCCCCAGGGACTTCTCTTTGCAAGAGCTGTGGGGAAGGACGAAGTGTGACAGATTAAAACTCTACCTTCTAGGCTGGAGAATTAAGAATCATAATTTTTCCTGTAATTCCCCGATTTAAACCTTTTACCAGCCTTAAAATAAGAGTGGTTAGGAATCCTATTAACAAATTTCGATAAGTAAAGAAAAAGTCCTTGAAAACTATGGAAAGATCTTTTAAAACAAATTAAACAATTATAATTATTCCAGCACCTAGCAGTCGGTATACTTTTAAGATTATTCACAGTTTCAATTTCATTGAGCTTGGTTGTTATCTCCCTAGGTTTATAGAATACTAATAAAATAAATCAACATGATATCTATTGAATCTTTAAGATGATGAAAGTTGTAAGTTCATATCTAATGAAATTAAGTTAAAGAAATGTAGACCTGACCTCTTTTACATGGATAAAGTAAATCTCATTGGTTGCTTATTGTAATTTAATAAGTTATTTAAGGTAAAGTAACCAGTCTGTGTGGTTATGGTTAACTATAAGGAGTTTGTAAAAGCATCTTCTAAACTGAAGCATTTATTTATTTATTTATTTTTTTTAAAGATTTATTTATTTTATTACATATCTCCCCTCCCCCCCTGCATTCCACTCCACCTGGACTCCCAATTCCTTTTTGCCTTTGAATGGAGGAGTCCAACTTTAAACCTCCAGTCCAGCTCAGCTCACATGAACTGTGTTGCTGCAAGTGTTCTGGGACAGCCCCCATATTTTTGGAAATGCCTTAGCTTAGAACTCAGCTAATCGTCACTTGCCTCAGAGCCCCCTCCAACAATATGTGGATAATCTGTTGCTTTTAGTCCAACAAAGGAAGTTTCCGATGCCAGCACCATTTTAGTTCTTAATTTCCTAGCCAATGGAAGCCATAGAATATCGAAATCCAAGGCACAAATCCCTCAGCAGAAAGTCTCCTCTTTAGGGTGTCTTCTCATAGCTAAAACCCAGATCTTCCTCCTACCCCTTATTCCAGAACCTGTCCCATTCATACCCTGGGGAGGACTGGCAGACCCACATTCCATCCTGCCAAGATGGTCTATGATGGGCAACCTTTCCTCACCCAGGACCTAGAAACCAGGTTCTGATCAAGACCTGGCAGAACAAACCTCACTCTCAATTACAGCCAAAATGGAAGGGACCTTACTCTATGGTTCTAATCACTCTCACAGCTGTTAAAGGAAATGCCAGCTGGGTGCACTTATCCCGAGTGAAGCCAGATGCCCAAGAAAGAGCCAACTCACCAAAAGCACCTGATGGGGCATACAAATGTCAGCCTTTGGAGGGCCTGAAATACCTCTTCAAGTAACAAAGCTGAGTAGCGTCTGTGTCAAAGCCAGCTGTTCCCTCTAACTCTAGCTCTATTGCTAGACTGAGGGCAAGCCAGGCACCCCTTAAGAAATCTTATGTTTCCATTTCCTGTATTTTCTCCCTATACAATAACTAAAAGGGCAATGCTTCTTCTCATCCCCCTTAGTTGTCTTAAACATAACCACCACTGTGGGAACTGGGGTTAGCAATTTATACCAAACCCCACTCTCTACTACAATCTCTCCCTAAGAGCTAACAGCATAGAAGAAACTGAACCCGGGGGCCTCCTTGAGCGGGCAGACCGCCTTGAGAAGGCAAGCCGCTGTGGGCAGGGCAAGGCCGCCCGAGAGGAGGCAAGGCCACCACGCGGTGAGCTGACTCGGTGGGCCCCCGCAACGGAAGGGGGAGACAAGCAGACACAGAAGAACACAAAAATGAACAAAGCAAGAACAAGCAGAAAGGGGGGGGGGATAGATTAAAAAAAAAAAGTAATCTCACAAGCTACATCGCTCTCTGCCTGAAGCAGCCCACAACTACACCTGGGGACCCATAATCTGTTATTTTTTTCCGTTTCTATTCTCTTCTCCCATTTCCTTAATAAACTACTGGCCTAATTAACCAGCACGTTCTTAACTTCTTTTATGTAACATAGCCAAGAACCTAGAGAAATCTGGCTACATGTATATGGAGCAAATTTTACTAAAGTTTGCTTGGTTTCCCTTTTCTCATCTTTCTACCTTGAACTTACCTTTGCTCTTTACCATAGGGTTTTTTCTCCTTCAGCTGAATTCTCTCCTATTCCTTGGTTCCAACCATGCCTTTGCATATCCCAAAGTCCATTAGTATCTTTTGCAAAACAATGGCTCATCTAAGGGTATGTGAACCTTGAGCAGCACCAAGAATTACTGGCAAAGGCTTTTCTTTTGGTCTCTGTGTGAAGGGAACAGATATTTCCCCAGATAGGAGTTATTCCACTGCCCATTCAAGGCAGAATGGCTATGGTTTTGGGTTTAAGTAAATGGCTTCTTCCCCACCATAGAAAGGACTAGATTTTGAAGCTATCTGGTTAAGTTTTTTCCCCATACCTAATATTACTTGCACATAAAACAATACAAAGGTAAACAAAACATACTCATTTTGTTGTCCTAGCTCCTGTGACAAAGTGCTGGATCTGGATCTGGATCTAAATCCTGCTGAGCATATTTAAATACCATTACTAAAATAGGACCACTCAAAGGCTATGGTTCATGAGCAAGTATTAGGATTTTAAAAGTTATTTAGGTTACTAGGTTGACTTAAAGCCATGCCTGAGCCAACATTCCAGTTACTGACGTTCATCCAGAGCACTGGCATAGGTAGTTAAATCATCCTACTTTAAGATTCTTATCCTGGGGGCTGGCTGTATAGCCCAGTGGATAGGGCGCCGGTACACCACATGGGAGGCCCCAGGTTCGGTTCCCGGGGACCTCTCTGAGTGGGCAGACTGCCTGAGAAGGCAAAGCTGCTGTGGGCGGGGCAGAGCCGCTGTGGGAAGGGCAAAAAGCTGCCAAGGGCAGGGCAAAAGCTGCCACGGGCAGGGCGAGCCGCCTGTGAACAGAGCAAAGCCGCCTGCGACCGGAGCAAAAGCTGCCCGGGAACGGAAGCAGACCCGCCCACAAGCGGGGCAAGCCGCCTGTGCAGTGAGCTGACTTGGTGCATCGCCGCAGCAGGGGGAGACAAAGCAGACATAGAAGAACACACAAACAAAAAATGAACACACAGCAAGAGCAAGCAGAAAAGGGGAGGGATATGTAACAACAACAAAAAAAGATTCTTATCCTTTATTCCCTTAAAAGTTTTTCAAATTCCCAAATATTCTATAATCTTCCAATATCTGCCTCTGGGACAATAACCATATAAATATTGTTCAATACTCTCAGTTGAAAGAAAAAGGAACATTAATCTTTTTATTAAAGATTTATTTACTTTTATCCATTTTTACCCCCCTTCCCATTTTTGCTGCTTTTGTGTCCATTCTCTGGGCAATTCTCTGTGACTGTTTCCTGTCTCTCTTCCTATCCTTCTCCTCCTGTCTTCACTGGGATTTGATCCTGGGAACCTCCAATGTGGGAGAGAGGTGTCCTACCACCTGCGCCACCTTAGTTCCTGTTTTTTTTGGCACGTCTTATCTTGGCTCTCCTTTGTGTCACTCTCCTGTTATGTCACATCTTGCTGCGTGGCTTGGCGGGGCCTGGGGGACTCACCTGCTTGTGAGGCCTGATGGCACACCCGCACATGGGGCCTGAAGGCCCGTGCACCTTCTATATTTTTATTTTTATACCAGAAGGTCCTGGGGATCGAACCCAGGTCCCTCCATATGGGAGATGGATGCTCAACCATTTGAGCCACATCTGCCCCCCCATTCCATGGTAGGTAGTAGTATGTAAACATCTCAGATTATTCCTCATATTATTTTATTTCTATTAGTGGTCTATTGTTTGTTTCTTAAAGAAGTTAAAAAAACACATTTTTGGATAGTAACTCATGCATGCAATTAAAAATTCAAAAGGCAGAAAAGGCTATATAGCAAAAAGTGACTCTGCCTTCCACTCCTGGCCCCCAATTCTCTTCTGCTGAGGAAACCACTAGGACTAGTTTCTTGTCTTCCAGAGGTATTCATATTTTCTAGAGGCATTTTATACAACCCCCCCCACACAAATGGTATGCATTCTGCACATAATACATTCTGTATACACCATTCTAGGGATTGTTTCATGCCTGTACATACAGAACTACTTCATCTTTAAAGTTTTAATCTTTAAACTGCATTTATTCCATCCATTTTATGGAGGTACCATACTTTAATCAATCTCAATGGACATTTAGATTGCTTCTCATCTTATGCTGTAACCAACAATTCTGCAGTGCATTACGTTCTATGTAGGTAATTCTGGTGTGTGATAATATTTTTGTAGAAGTGGAATTGTTGCATTAAAAGGTATGACATTTCCAACTTTGATAGATATTAAATTCCCCTCCAAAGGGGTTGTACCAAATTGTTTCCAGTAGCAGTGTTTCTGAGTGCCTCATTCCTTGTAGCCTCATGAACAGAGCATGCATCAACCTTTTTGATATTCTAGGTGAAAAATAGTATCTCGTTGTACTTTCAGATTCTTCTTACTGATCTGAAATGCCATCTTCAACATATACTGTTTCCCTATGTATTTCTGAGCTTTCTAGTCTATTTTATTGATCTCTCGTTTCTTCATACACTATATTGTTTTGATCACAGTAGCTTTATAGTGTTTTATTCTGTAGTTAAGTCTAATCTTCCTCTTTACTCTCTTTCCCCAGATATCTCTTGGCCATTCTCGTTTATTCTTTCTATATGGACTAGTGAAACAGCTTGTCTGATTAAAAAAAAAAAATCCAGTTGTATTTGTATTGGGATTGCGTCACATTAGTAGACTTTCCTCACTTGTTAAAAGCTTATTCTTGAAGGTTTACCATATCTTGTCCATATCTTCTGAGTCATCTTCCATTTGTTTATGACAACGCCTTTGTGTGCTACCTTAAATTCTTCACAGTAACCTTGGGAAGCAAGTGGGGCAGATAGAAGGGACTAGCCCAAGATTATATTTGGTACCAAGTCCCAATCCAGTTTTATATCTAATATTTGATAAAGCCTTACCAGTAGATTTTATACAAACTTAAAAAAAAATTCTACAAAGGGTTAAATTTTCCTATTGCAAAAAGCTAGCAAGATGCAAGTACAATTCTGCAGTGTATTTCTTGTGTGATGTTCTGGGGCCAAACCCTGTAGAATGCATTCCTATCACAGAGCAACAACCTCAGAAGAATTTTGAAAACAGAGTTGGCTTGAATGCTGTACAATGACACCCAGGATCTTGGCCCATTTCCCAGATTTTCCTTTTTTGGTTTTCTACCAAGTTCGGTGCTGTCTGGAAATTTGCTGAATATGGACCTTGGATCAGTTATTTACTGAATGAGGCACTGGGATCAATAGCACTCTTCTGCCCAAGGATTT
Organism: Chaetophractus vellerosus; assembly: GCA_004027955.1. NCBI lineage: Eukaryota > Metazoa > Chordata > Mammalia > Cingulata > Chlamyphoridae > Chaetophractus > Chaetophractus vellerosus. The sequence continues at coordinate 16,140 of PVKH010000660.1, forward strand.
AAGGATTATCATTTTTAGACATAATGTATTTATAGAACTGAGACCCTGGAGGTCCTGGCACAGGGATGCAAACCAGATGGGCAGTTTGTGAATTGGATTATGAGAAGTCAAAAGTTCTTGCAAGAATGTTCGTTTGTGAATATTGAGTTGCACACCTGGGCACACTGGAGATCCAGCTGGAAGATTGTCAAGTCTTTAAATAAAGAACTAATGGATTTAAAAGCCATCTTTAATGCCTGTTGATATAAGGCCACTCACTAAAGTTCAGCCAAATCTCGATAAACAGTTGATTATCTGCAGCAATCTGGGTACCTCCTACCATCACCCTAGGCCATTTAACATGGGGAGAGCTGAGAAAGAGCCTGCATTAGTTACTGAATATTTAGGATACACATATGTGTTAACATACATCTGAGTGTATTTTTGAATTACATTTCCAGAACAAATATTGTATTCATTATTTCGTTCTAGCCAACAATCTTCTCATTGCCATGTGTAATTAAAAGCCGATTTATGTAAAATATTTAAAAAACGTATAAGCTGTACGATATACATATCTAGGTAGTGTCTGAGTTTTCTACCACCACATAAATGAGAACATTCTTTAGTCTGACCCTCTGCAACAAAGACTACTGTGTTTTAAATTAGAACGTTATGCAAGAATCTGAATAGCATACAGTTTACTGAATGCTCAGCCTGTTTAGTGAGTAGGACAAAGGCTTAAAGCAAAACTTTAGGGCAAGTTCTAAGCAATGAAGTTAAAGTCATATGGATGATGAAATATTTAATTATCAAGGTAGAGACCAGGTTGTAAAATCTGGCTAGTAAAAGTATAAGGGTGTACAACAGCAACAGTGAGCCCTAATGTAAACTATGGACTATCATTAATAGTACAATTATAATATTCTTTCATCTATAAGGTACCACACTAAGGCAAAGTGCTAATAATAGGGAAAACTGTGCAAGGGGGTTATAGGGAAACTATTTTCTCCATGATTTTCCATAAATCTACATCTCTAGTTAAAAAAGAAAAATAAAAGAACTATAAAGAACCCCATCGTCTATTTTCAATAATTATCAACTCATGCATTTTGATTTAAAGCAATGTTTTTCAATTACAAAACTTCTATAAATATATCTCAACACTTTGATCAATGTGGTTATTAGAATATATAAAATATGCAAAAATTTGTAAATATAAAAATATAGAATATTTACAAGGCATTGTAATGAGATAAAAAGTATAAGGTATGGGCCAAGTATTGTAACAGAGACATGAAAATACAGACTCAAAATGGAAGTTTTTCTTGTGGACAGTTCATAGTTGGTGGGTGGCTGTGATCCATGAGGTCAGTGAAGGACCTGCGTTCCTACTTTGTCTTCCCTCTGCCTTCCCCTCAGGTGTTCCTTGTCCATGTGGTTGAAGCTGGCTCACCACCATCACACACGCACACGCACTATAAAGATGAGCTACGAATGGGATAGCTGGTAAATTCAATGATCTCTCTGGTTTGTTGAGCAACTCAAATGTTGCCAAAATCATGAAATTCAACCTTTCTGAACAGAAGAGGATTCATGGTTGAGATGGTATCATATAGCACTTGCCTTTATTCCCACTATAATAACACCTTAGGATATAAACATTAACTGTTTATACACGAGTTATTAATCAAGTGAGGCAAAATGGGCAGCAAAAGGAAATTCTTATGATAAATTATGCATATGGCATATAAGGTGAGGAGAGAATTTAAGTCCAGGAAAATGACAGTGCATATTTCATGATTCTCCTTTCAACAGAATTTGCCTCAACCAACTCATATGAGGTATACTTTTTATAAACATGGCCATGCTCCCAAGCTTTGAAATTTCTCTTAAGTATTAAATGCTATGGTTATAGGATTCAGCAAATCCCAGATAAATGGAGATCTGAGTTTGACAAGCTTCTCAGAGAAATATAAAACATGATTTAAAATAAAGAGAATTCTAGTTCCTTTTGATGACAATTTATTTAAGATCTATGCTTCATAGGAAGGTGGGAAGGAGAGGACCCAAGAAGGGGAAAAAGAGTGCTGCGTAGACAAAAACAGGTAAAGTGTGAAACATTCTTAGGTAAATGGCACGTAGTTTGCTGTGACAGAAATAGTTTTGACTGTTGGGACAAGTTTCTGCGTAGGCAAGGGAGTCAGGTAGAGCTGAGCTGTAAGGAGCCTCGAATGCTAAGTAGAGCCACCAAAAGGTTTTGATCGAAAGAATGGTGTGATCAGACCTGTGTGGCCCTCTTGCTTCTGTGCTGAAATGTCTAAGCTGTCGACTAGCATGACCATGCCTTCCCCTCGTGAGCCTTTTCTTTTTTCCTGATAGTCCATACAATGTCCCACCTCAACTCTGTAATTAATACCTACATCCTGGCTATTCATTTCCCAATCTAAGGATAACATCACTTCTGGGAAATACTTTTGCCCAGAACCGAAACTCATGGGCTCTTACAACATAAGTTATCTAAAACTCTTTTAGTCACTATGGCATAAACCAGACTGGGGGAACAGGGAGGTGAGTGGAAATGTAGAAGTAGTTAGTCTCAATCTGCATGGCTTCTTGGGGTTAATTTTCTATCAGTTATCACATATTAGTCTGAAAGGTTGGAAACTATGGTCATCTTTTGAATCCTGGACCAAGAAGTTGTGAGTGGATTATACTCTATAGGATCAGAATGTGCCAATCTTTTCCTGTATATGTAACTTTATCCTCTGATGTTCTTGAATTGGTGTGCTGCCATTGCCACTGACCTTCCTCGTAGAACAGGTTATGGTGGCCAGTCAGCTCATAACTAGGTAGATTAAGATCTTCCAATCATCATTAACATTTTAAGAGGGTTACCATAGACTGTTAAGACCAGGAGGTCTGTGTTCCCTAGAATGCTTAGAACAACCTAATCTTCAAGGTTGTTTACTCTAGTGCACATTTACTTGCTCCTGGTGTAAAATAGTACCTGGCAATGGAAGACGATGATCATGTCACTGATCTTCATTTAATGCAACAAAAAGGAATTTTAGGACGACACTAGAACTAGGGGTAGGTGAGAGAGCTAATCAATGGAGCAATCCAGCCAGAGAAACAGTGTAATTTGGAGAAAATACCACATCTACCTCGTACTTTTTTGAAATTAAGTGTGCATGTACCAGTTCCAACTGAGAATATTCAGAACTGGAAAATATTAGGAAAAAATTAGTAAGTTTTTTTTTTTTTTGATTCCAAGATGATCACTGCAGAGATAAGAGAAATAATGCATGCTTCAGTAAAATCTGAGATTCTGAGAAAATTAAGTTGCCTTGACTATTGAAAATGAGAGGTAGCAAAGCAAAGGAAAAAGAAAAAAGCTGCCTTCAAAGAGTTGTTACTACAGTCACTGGCAGCATTTAGTATTGTTAAGGAAAGGGAATATACAGAATGGGACATAGAACCTGAAAGGAAATAATTTAAGGGTCTTGGGAGAGTCACAGTGCTAGCTGCTTCTGAGAAATGTACAACCTAAGAACAAAAGGCAAAAAACTTCCCAGACTCTTACTAAAAGAGTTAGGATTTACGATGACAGTCTTAGGACAAGACTATGGTTATACTTTTCTATCACAAAGCACACAGAAAATTAAATATTTTTAAAGATGAGGAAGAGACGGTAGTGGGTGTGTGTGTAGTCAAGGGAAGGTATGAGTGATGCTCATAGATCTTCAATAAGTCTTGCAGGAGAAAGCATTCAAAGTGAAGTATTAACATATTTGTTTTTCATCTTACTCCAATAGAAGACCAGATGTAATCTTCCTAAAGAATAGTTTCCCAACATATCCTGACAACTGTAGGGTGGGGAGGAAGCAAGTTGCACCCTGTTAGGTATAAATGAAAAACCATAAGGTAAAAGACAATACTAAGCACATTCCCGCCCTTATTCAAACACAAAAGCAGAGGAAAAGTTCATGCTACAATGTGCCAAGAGACTATTTTTGGGGAAAACATATACACACGCATGCATGCACACAAACTCAAAATTGCAAAAACTCTTCTCCTTGTCTCCAAAAATATAGTATTTACATTTTAAAACTTTCTATTAATTTGTTGGAAGTTTTAGAAGTGGCCTACTTGTCATGAATTGATAAAAGGTGAACATATAAACACTATTGAGAGGAATGAAAGGAACTTGTTTCCCCCTCAAGTTCAAGTGTAATTAGAATGGAACACAAATTCTTTCCTGAGGGTTTTTTAAAAACGTTTTTTCCCCCCTCCTCTTCTTTGGTATTTTTAATGAGACATATAAAGGGGTCTGTCCAGACCTTATAGGACACTATCATGAAGGTCTGGGAACAAAGGAGGGAGACCAACTGGGGGCAGAACTCAAACCTGGAGACATTTGTCAACTGCTTGCTGCATGTTTAGCCTCCAGTTATACAACATGGTGGGTGGGAGGAGACACTAAAATGGAGAGGCAGTTTCTGCCCTTTGGGAGAGGTGTTCCCTATCTATTACGAGGAACAGGCACTATGGTATAACAGACATAGGTGGGAATCAGGGAACTAGGTTCTAATTCTGACTTTGTCACTGGCTGGCAATGTGATCTAATAGGGGAGTGATCACATGTAAAATGAAGGAATCACATGAGGTGATGAAAGTGTAAAATAAGGGAATTAAATGTGATTGGCATTTCTCTAAGTATATTCTTAAGTTACATGCAATGTTCCAAAAACAAAAAAAGTCTGTTTAAATAAGTTTGGAAAAATGTGCACCATGTCCCTCTCCCCCAAAAGATTCACAATATACCTAGTATATCGAAAGGTCCCAAAGTCCTGCTGTAAAGTATAAAGAACCTTTTTTAATTTGGTATTTCTCAAACTTATATACTTACGTGACTTCTATTAACATCTCTAGAACATGCTTTGGAAAATGATGCTATACCTCTCTTCCAGTTTTAAAACTTTACTATCCCTAATGGTAATTTCCATTAGAGACTCTATCACTTCCATCCTTTGCCTCTATGTATTTATTCTTTCAGTGAGTCTTTGGGCTGAACCTAACATGCTGCCCCCTGCTTTACTTTCCATGACCTTAACTACTATTTTAAACACTTGCCTGAAACTAAAACAGGGTTGGACTAAATGACCTCTAAAATCTGTTCAAACCCTGAAATTTTAAGATTCTTTGAACATTATCACAAGTATCCAATGAAAACTGAAACCAAGCTGTGATCATTGCAGTTACTAATTGTTACTAAATAGGTCCTTTGAAATGAAATTTCATATCCTGCCATTCTGTATCTTGTCATTCTGTATATTGCTCTAAGCTCTACACTATCAATATTTCCTTGGCAACTTCCTTTCCCCTTGACTAACCCCGAAGGAGAATTGTAGGGAGACAGTCTGGGTTGTACTGGCTCCCTAGACCCATCAGCGATCTAACAGTGGTAAGAGTTCAGCTGGCAGGCTTCTGCCAAATTTGCTATTTGTAGGTACAGCAAGAGTTGTTTACATAGGTAAAGTATTACTGAATATTAGGACACTACTTATATTGCCTGTACCCAACTATAAAAATAGTTAATGCATGTGCTTCAAACATAGCCAGAGAACCATCGGATTTCTACCCATGAAGGTATCAGTAATACAGGATTCCTGGCAGAAGGCTTGAGGTCCAGGGATGTCAGCAAAATCAGGATAAGATGGTAAATTAAAGAATAATCATAGAAAAAATTAAAAACAAAAAAACCCCCACAAAATAAATAAAAACAACAACAAAAGAAAAACACGCACACAAAAAAACAAACAAAAAGAATAATCACAGTGGCCAACTAACACAGTTCTGTCAAATTCTAATTTCCTCTTTTCAATATATGATTGCTAACACCTCTTTTTAGCTCTGCCTTGACCTTGCTTTACCATCCCACTTTACTTTTAGCTCCATTTCCATGACAAGATTATTCAAAAACCTTGTAAAGACATACACTCAAATTAAGTTTCCACAATTGTCAAAATGCCTAATTTATGAATAGCGGAGACAGAAATGCTAACCAATCAATTAATTAGAAAGAAATTCAATTATTTTTCTTCTCCCACTGTAGACCTTACAGTAAATACCTCTTGGTTTGGCCTGATTTTTTTTTTTCTCTCAATTATTATTTTGGCCTGATCTTAAAAGGTTAAGGTGCTATCACTAGAATGAATGGCTGAATTAGCTGTGACCACTGCACTGATGGTATCTTTTCCTTCTGTATACTTTTTTGGGGGAATGCAAAATTGGGATATGGTATGCTAGATGTCTACAGACTAGGACACTTTGCCTCCAAAGAGAAAACAACAGAGAGAGACTGAGGATTGCTGTTTACACATAACTATCTGAGGGCGTCTACAGAACATGTTCAGTGTATTTTAAAAAAGCTGTTTAATAGGAGGAAATAAAATACTTAAGATTCCTAAGGCTTGTATCACATATAAAAGGTAGTTATTGGAAAATCCGTTATATTTTGTAATTATGTTCTAAAACACAATAACATTGGATTATAAAATAAGCATAATTGTTGCTAAAAATAAAGTTACGAACAACAAAAGGCCTTAGATAAGGCTAATTTTTAAGTAAAAATAAATCAGTATTTAATCCAGGACATAATTATCCATATTCAAACCTTCAGAAACTTTTGGGAACCTAATGGGATTAAAAGTGAACAATCTGACCAGTACACAGGAGAATCATCAAAGCATGTACACAAAATAGAGAATAAAATTTTAATGGTATAAAAATCAGAACTTTTAGGCTAATTTAGTGCTTGTTGGAATAGAGTTGCAAAATGTTACTTAGTAACTGACTTAGCTTCTATATTAAGCCAGAATTACACATACTCCAGAATTACACATACTCTGTATATTATTTGAGTATATACAAGTACATCCCATGATAACATGCAGAGACATGGTAATAAGAGTACTATAAAATCAAAACCACCATCTCTACTGATGAAATGTATGAAAAACAAAACATCTGTCCAGTAGTCTCATTTTGAAAAGGGGGTGTTGGATGCTGTTCTTTTCAAGAATTCAAATAAATTCCCAGTGGTTAAGTTTGAGTTTTTCTCAACATGAAAAAAAGGAAAGAGATATATTCTTACGACTATGGGAACATACTTTTAACTCAATGATTTCAAATTAAAATGTTTGACAGACTTCCACTCTTCTCAGATAAAAAGGGCTCTTCACATGCCAGCGGTTAAGAATGAGTCCCTTAAAGCTTTTAGGCATTTGAGTGTCATACCACCCACATTAACTATATGCTCAAGGACCTTTAGTGATGCAAGCATATGGCATGAGTTTGATTTTCCTGAGAGCTAAATTAGACCTACAAAATAAACAGGCTATGGAAATGACCTGAGTTCATAGGAATCTCTAAATATGAAAGAGATTGCTTCAACTTTGCTAAGATCTCATTAAAAGCCTTTTATAGCAGGGGTTTCTTAGTGAATCATGTGCTTGATCATGGAACCTTAGATTTTTTTAAACACTAAAAAGAAGTGCTTTATGTTGTACAAGTTCAATGAAAGGCCAAAATAGACACGAATACTGATGGTGCTGAGTAAAACCTACTAGTACGTTTTTATAAAGAATAGGTGAGATGTTCAACTGACCAACTTTGCTCCCAGATTGACAATGATTACTAAGAAAGTTCTTGCAAGATAAGCAAAGACAGCACCTTAAGTGGAACCTAGAGGAAGCCACTCAGACATGAGGGTTGGTTGTGGCAGAGATGGTTTACTAATCCCTTCTATCTCCTCCTCTGTGTGTGACAGCCCAAGAAAGTATAAGACAAGTAGGGTCAAATATTGGCTTCATGGCCGTTTCTCCAAACCATGGATTACAACTTCTACTATTATTATTGTTTGCAAACTACTAAGACATCCATATGAATTATTAGCCACTGAACAGCATATAAAAGAATACGGTCTGGCTTTAATCTGCACTCTTCTGATTTGCTATGTAATCTAATTCAAGGCACTTTAAATGTTTTTGTGCCTAAGTGTGTATCAACGTGTAACATGAAAATAACACTCTTACCTCAAAGATGGTTGAATGTACACTTTTTTAAAGCATTTTGAGCTCCTCAGATGAAAAGCACTGTGGAAACAATTACAGCTGAGGAAAAGCCTTCCAGTGTCTCAGAATCCTGATATATTGTGCCTTATGCCTCAATCATGTTTTTCTAGACACTTTAAATTTTGTTAGTGGCACTCCGTCCCTTCATTTATGTTGTTTGGCACACAAATGTTTATTCATTGAAAATAGTTGTCATACTCTGTAATTCAAAGATGTTTACTAGTTTTTCAATAAAGTTAATGAAGTGTACCCTTTATGGAGTACTCTATGTCAAGTTAGAAAACTATAGCTTTCTCTAAGGTACATGTTATAATATAATAAAAAGTTCTTTTTTTCTTAAAAATAACTGAATTGGTGTTATTTGTCTGAAACCACAAATTTTTAATGAAAAAAATACTGAAAGTATCCCACAGTGTCTGTATATTCATCTGAAGAGTACAAAGATGGAGTTCTGAGAAAAAAGGGTCTTAATGCTATAGAAAATAAATGTGGTTCTTAAATTATGCTCAAAGGAAACAGTAAAAAAAAAAAAGTAACACTTCACACAATGAAATAAAGCAATTAGAGGTAATAAATTTTTAAATACAGTAGTTCAAATATTGTTTCTTTTTTAGCATGTTTTTCTAAACAAGTTAAATTCAAAACATTTTATATCTGTTATACTGCTCTTTCAATGGAATTGTGGAGATGAAGTTTTCATGGAAACTAAAATAATGATACCATCTTGTAATCTTCACATAGAATACCCTGGACCTTGACCATTTTACTTTCATAACATATTTTGGTTAATACATTAAATTCAACTCATTAATATGCCTTTATATTTGGAAAAAATTAGATCGTGCTTTATAACTTTTACATGCAGTTCAAACTTTCCTCAGTTTCTTCCTTGATGCTCTACAAGGGCTTCTGTGAGATTCATAATCAAAATGATAAAAACTGCAAAAAACTTCTTTAGGACTAAAAAAAAAAGTTTTGTTTTTTAAATAAAATAAAGTGCTTTTAAATTCAGGTATTTCTTGATGTAACCAAACCAAAACATACTTAAAACCTGAAATCTCCATGTCTTGACATATCTAGCTTAAAAAAAAAAAAATCAGTTTTGGGCCATTAATGTCCTTCAAGTTTTCAGATTGGATCTAAATTAGGTTTTGCATCATTATTGTGCTCATGTTTGTACATGAAGGTTAAAAGAAAGAGGGCAACATCCAAGGATGACCAATAGGCAGTATGGGATGTGACAGCTGACCAATAGCGGCTCTCCACAAGACCTTCTCTGAGTTCGAAATCAATCCTGTGATCCAATTCCACTAAAAAGAAAAGAAGTTAAACAAATGAATAAGAATTATAATAAGATATGTTCTATATAGACCTACTAGAGTTAAGAGTAAAAATCTGACTAATAGAAGTGATTTGCCTAGTTGCTTTTTTTTTTTTTTTTAAATAAAGTAACTTTCCACACTAATCTTATGGGAGAAAGCACTCAAAAAGCTTCAATAGCTAAAGATTCTATTTGGTGAAGACCTTTCCCCTGTATGCTCAGATCAATAAGGAATAATAGAGAAGGAAAACAAAAAATTCACTTGCTTGCAACATGGTGTCATACAGTATATTTGGAGTCAAGAGACTGTGTTCAAATCCTGGCTTTACCATTTAACCTTTGTGCCTAATCTGTGCAGACACCCTCTTCCCAGTATTATAGGCAAGGCTTGCATGCGATAATGCCATGGGAGTGCAAGAGATTACTCAGTGGCTCCTTAATTAGTGAGGCCATATATATACCCTGGTTTTGGGAGGTGCTATGGTAGAAAACAGCCGATAGAATGCTTTCTTCTCCACTAGGCTGAAATTCCTCATCAGAAGCAGCTACCAAACATCCTATTCTCCACTGCATCAACAGTGCCTAACATTGCACTTGGGACATATAAGTGCTCATTAAATGTCTGTTTATAAAAGATGAAACTACTGGGTGGCTGGGGAAGTTAATTTGGGAGGAACAGTAGTTATTCTTAGGAGGAAGGACTTTGTTTACAACACTGTGTTCTCAATTCAGTGAATAAATCAAATCTTTTCTAGAACTCACAGCAAATCCTTGCAATTCCTGTTAAGAGAAAAAATCACCTTAACAAATCAAGGCTATAAGAGAGTTTCAATGGATTCACTTAATAATCCTTGGAGGTAAATCACTTAGAAAAATGATCTTTCGATTTTCAGAACTCCTTTAAAATTATCAGTGGGCCATCTAGTATTTTGAAGGGTCTATTTTAAAAATGAAATAAAACAAAAACACCCAAATCACTACCACTCAAACACTTTAAAGTCTGCTCTTTGTTCAGAATGTCAAAGGATGCTAAAGAAAAGCTGGGAAATCAAGAAGGAGTTAGGGAAAAAGTTGGGTTTTGCTTCACATTGGGGAATTTGGTAATCCCACATGAGGAAGTCACAATACAACTTTAGGGAATGATATCATATATATGTTTAGCTAATGTTATTAAATAAATACTTTGTGACAA
>PVKH010000661.1:0-35554 GCA_004027955.1 Chaetophractus vellerosus
TTTTTTTAATTTAAAAATTAAAAAATATAAAAATAAAAAACCTGCCAGAGCCATCTTCTTTAGAACTCCAGAAAGCAGTTAAAGGGTTGCAATGACTAGGAGAGTGCTGAGTCAAGAAAACACATCTTTGAAAAATGGTAGAAGAAGGTCCTGGTGCTATTGATTGCCCCTCCCTCACCACCTCCCTATTGCAGTGTGGAGCCAGACTGTGATCCCATTTTGAGTCCCTGGCCTTATTCTGGAAGGACCAGAGTAACTTCAGTACGCATACTGTGTTGCCTGTGTATTGGAGTGAGTCTACTTGGGGGCAGTCTGAAAAAATAAGCCAAGAAACTCATCTCTGGCACTCCTTCCCAGAATTTGCCCTGCAGACAGAGGCAGCTTGCAGACTGCTAAAGCAGTATAAGAAACAATTAAGTCAAAGTGGTCTGCAGCAAAGGATTACCTGATTTAAATCATTCAATAGAGCAACTGGAAGGGGAAGAAGTCTATTTCATAGGGAGAAGAGGGATCATTTGAATTCCAGTCATGGGGGAATTCCTAATGCCATTAGCCAGCACAAACAGGCTCAGAGAAGAGGGAAAAGACCCTGCACTTCCCATTCACCTCAGGGTGATCTTCTTTATAGGAGGGCTCAACTCTGAAGGACAGCACCAACCAACACAGAGCCAACTTGCAAAAACTGTGAAAGGTCTTTTGAGGGTTTGTTTTTGTTTGTTTTGGTTAGCTGCTGGCACTCAAGAATATCTTGGTCATATCACTAGCTCCAAATTTAAAGAACAGGTAGGTAGCTCAGGGAATAAATTCCAGAGTTAACACTCTAAAATATTAAAATGTACAGCATTCAACAACAGATTACAAGACAAACAAAGAAATAGGAAATGAGAGACCAGACAAAGCAAGAAGATAAAAATCCATACACCATCAATGAAGAAGACAGACTTTGGACATACGGGGCAAAGACTTTAAAAAATGATCCTCAATATGCTCAAGGATATAAAGGAAAATATGGAGAAAGAATTAAAAGATACCAGGAAAACAATAATGAACAACATGAGATTCTCAATGAAGAGGTAGAATTTTAAAATAGAGCCAAACAGAAATACTGGAGTTAAAGACCACAGTAACTGAAATGAGAAATTCCCTAGAAGGTTCTAAAGGCAGATTGGAGCTGACAGAAGAAAGAATTAGTGAACTCAAAGACAAGAAAATTGGCATGATTTAGGCCGAAGAATAGAAAAAGAATGAAAAAAAAGTGAACAGTCTAAAAGACCTGTGGAACACAATCAATAGTACCCATATATGCATTTTGGGGTTCCAAGAAGAAGAAAGAGAGGAATGGGCAAAAGAAATATTCAAAGTAATTAAAGCAGAAAACTTCACAAATTTAACAAAAGACTCAAGAAGCAAATGAACCCTTCATAGTACATACTTGAAGAGAACCACACCCAGATACATAGTAGTCAAGCAGCTGTTTCCAAGGACAAAGAGAGAGTTCTGAAAGCTGCAGGAGAAAAGCAATGTGTTATACAGAAAGGAGTCCCAGTAAAATTAAGTTCCAATTTATTAAAAGAAACCATGGAGGCAAGAAGTAATTGGGATGAAATAGTTAAAGTACTGGAAGAAAACATTGCCAATCAAGAATTTTATGTCTGGTGAGACTGTCTTTCAAAATGAGGGTGAGATTAAAATATTCCCAGATAAAAAAAAGTGGAGGGAGTTCATTACCACTAGATCTGCCCTACATGCAATACTAAAGGGATTTCTTCAGACTGAAAGAAAGGATCTAGACAGTGGATTGAAATGACTTAAAGAAATAAAGAACTCCAGTAAAGATAATCAAATGAATATTTAGAAATGCCAATACTATTGTAATGTATTTTTTGGTGTGCAGCTCCAATTTTTACTTCTTTCAGTTTCTAAATGCAAATGAATAAAAATTAATGAAAAAATCTATGGTTTTGGATATATAATGTATAAAGATATAATTTGTAACAAGTGCAACAAAAATGTGGGAGGAAGAAGGATTTTATGAACAGTGTATGTGTATGCTGGTGAAGTTTTACTTGGTATAAAATCAAACATGATTGCTATGAATTTATGATTTTTATTTTAAGCCCCATGATAACTGGCAGCTTGGCATTGTTTATGAATTCCAAAAATAGATATTGGATTATGTTTGTAAACTGGTCTGTGCCTGGGCATGAATAAATTATGATTAGGGCTTTGATTGGGCCACATCAGTAGGACTTTAGTCCTACTCACAGATAAAACTATCCTGCAGAGCAGAGGAGTGATTTGGGGTATTGATGCTGAATTTTGAGCTGGAGTCTGGGAAGTGAACACACAGAAGAACACAGAGGAATAGAGATGGCTCTTTAGACATGGCAGAAGCCCCAGGGAGAGAGACAAAGCCATTTGCCTGATAGTCTACAGCTGGCCTTGTGAAGAGAGCACAGCAGCTGTGCCCAGAGAGAAACAGAGCCCTGGGAAGAGAGGAACCCAAGAAGCCTGAACTCTTGGCAGATGTTGGCAACCATCTTTCCCCAACACATGGCAATAGACTTTGGTGAGGAAAGTAACTTATGCTTTATGGCCTGGTAACTGTAAGCTTCTACCCCAAATAAATACCCTTTATAAAAGCGAACAGATTTCTGGTATTTTGCATCCACACCCCTTTGGCTGACTAATACAGTACCATGAGAAATATGAAAAATATATACAGAGGGAAATGATTCACAATGGTACACTAAAAAAATTAAATATAAAGTAAGCATTAACAAAATAATTGAAGTACAAAAAAGGTAGAAGACTCACAAAGACCAAATTGCAAAATGGCAGAAGATAGTCCTGGACTATCAGTTGTTAACTTAAGTGTTAATAGATTCAATTCTCCATTCAAAAGGCAAAGAATGGCAGACTAGATTTAAAAAACAACAACTCTGTGCTGTTTGCAGAAACTCACCTTAAATACAAAGATATAAGTAGGTTGAAAATGAAAGGATGGGGAAAAATCTGTCATTCAAATAGTAACCAAAAGACAGCTGGGGAAGCTATACTAATATTAGATACAATAGACTTTAAGTCAAAAATTGTTATGAGGGGCAAAGATAAAGGGGTCAATTCAACAAGAAGACATAACGCTTATAAATATACATGCACATAATGGCAGAGCCCATAAATATATGAGACAAATATTGAAAGATTTGAAGAGAAAAATAGTTCTACATTAATATTAGGAGATTCCAATAGACCACTTTCAGGAATGGTTAGAATATCTGGACAGAAGATTAACAAGGAAATAGAAGACTTGAATGATACTATAAGCCAACTAAACCTAACAGACATATAAAGAATATTTTACCCAGAGCAGCATTCTTCTCTAGTGCATATGGAACATTCTCCAAGATAGACCATATGATTAGGCCACAAAACATATCTCAGTAAATTAAAAATATTATATAATGTATCTTCTTTGACCATAATGTAATGAAGTTAAACATCAATAACAGAGGCAGATTGGAAAATGCACAAACACATGGAAATTAAACATCACGCCTTTCAAAAACCAGTGGATCAAAGAGGAAATCACAAGGGAAATTAGGAAATATTTTGAGGTAAATGAAAATGAAAACACCACATAGCAAAACTTATGGGATGCAGCAAAGGCAGTCCTGAAAAGAAAATTTATAGCTTTAAATACATTACAAAGAAGGAAGATCTCAAATCACAGACCTAACCTCACAACATCTTGAAGAAAGTAGAGCAATATAAACCCAAGCTGAGAAGAAGGAAGGAAATAATAAAGACCAGAATAGAGAAAATAAAATGGAGAATTAAAAAATATATAGAATCAAAGAAACACAAAGATAATTTTATGTAAAGTTCAATAAAATCTATAAACCTTAGACTAAACTGACAAAAAAGGAAGAAAGGATACACATAGTATCAGAAAATGAAAGGAGATATTACTACCAACCACAGAAATAAGGTTTATAAGAGGATACTATAAACAACTATATACTAACAAATTAGATAAACTAGATGAAATGGACGCATTCCTAGAAATAAACTACCTATATTGATTCAAAAAGAAACAGAAGGGAAGTGGATGTGGTTCAAGTGATTGGGCTCCCATCTACCATCTAGGAAGCCCTGGGTTCAATTCCTGGGGCCTCCTGGTGAAGGCAAGCTGGCCTGCACTGCAGAGAGCTGATGGCCCACTCCACAGAGAGTTGTTGCAGCAAGATGATGCAACAAAGGGTGATGCAGAGGGGAGACAGTGAGAGATGCAGCAGACCAGGGAGTTGAGGTGACTCAATCAAGTGAGTGCCTCTCTCCCACACCAGAGGTGCTAGGATCCATTCCTTGTGCCTCCTAAAGAGAAAGCCAAGAAGAAAAAAAGACAAGCAGACACAGAAAGAACACAGAGTGAATGGACACAGAGAGCAGACAGTGAGTGCAAACTATAATGGGGCAGGGGGAGAAGAAAAAAAACTTTAAAAATTAAAAAAAAAAGAAGAAATAGAGGATCTCAACAAACTATTAACAAGAGATTGAATCAGTAATCAAACACCTACAAAAAGAAAAGCCCAGGACCAGATGGTTTCACTGGTGAATTTAACAGCTACTACAGGAAGAATTAATATAAATTGCTCAAACACTTCTAAAAAATTGCATACTTCTTAACTCATTCTGTAAGACAAAGGTCATGCTAATACCAAAGCCCAAAAAAGATATAATGAGAAAAAAAATAACAAAACAATATCATTTGTGAATATAGATGCAAAAATCCTCAACAAAATACTAGCAAACTGATTCCAACAGCACATTAAAAGACTTATACTGCATGATCAATTGGAATTCATTGCACACATGCAAGAGTGCTTCAATATTAGAAAATTAATCAATGCAATACACCCACCACATGTTGTGGTCTGAAACTGTATGTACCCCAGAGAAATACGTTCTTAAATTGAATCCATTTCTGTGGGTGTAAACCTATTGTAAGTAGGACCTTTTGATGATGTTACTTCAGCTCTGCAACTGACCTCATTCAGGATGGGTCTTAATCCTCTTACTAGAGTCCTTTATAAGAGAATGAAATTCAGGCAAAGAGAGAGAAAGCCACAGAATCAGGAAGCTGAAACCAATGACTTCCAGAAGAGAAGAGAGAGACCAGCAGATGTGCCATTTGCCTTGTCATGTGACAGAGGAGCCAAGGATTGCTGAGGGTGGTCTTGGGAAAGAAAGTTTCACCTTGATGAAGTCTTGATTTGGCCATTTTCCCAGCCTCAAAACTGTAAGTTAATAAATTTCCATTGCTTAAGATGAAGCATTTCATGATATTTGCTGGAGCATCCTAGGAAACTAAAACACCACATTGATAGAATGAAGGGGAAAACAATATGATCAACCCAATTGATGAAGAAAGGCACTTGACAAAATTTAACACTTCTTCTTGATATAAACATTGAAAAAACTATGAGTAGAAGGAAACACCCTCCACACAATGAAGGGTGTGTAGGAAACCCCCAGAGCTAATATCAACCTAAATGTGAAAGACTGAAAGCTTTCCAGGATTAGGAATGAGATAAAGATGCCCACTGTTCACACTATTATTCAGCATTGTACTGGAAGTTCTAGCCAGAGCAATTAGGAAAGAAAATGAAATAAAAGCATCAAAATTAGAAAGAGAGAAGTAAAATGTTCCCTATTTGCAGATGACATGAACCTATATTTAGAAAATCCTGAAAAATCCTCAACAAAGCTGCTAGAGCAAATGTCAGGGTACAAGATCGACATGCAAAAATCAGTAGTGTTTATATGCACTATTAATGAACAATTTGAAGAGGAAATCAAGAAAAAAATCCATGTACAAGGCAACTAAAAGAACCAAATATTTAGGAATAAATTTAACCAAGTATATGAAGAAGTTAGATACTGAAAACTACAGAATATTGCAAAAAGAAATCAAAGAAGACCTAAATAAATGGAAGGACATTCTGCATTCATGGATGGGAGGACTAAATATTTTTTATATGTGAGTTCTACCCAAAGTGATTTACTAATTCAACACAATCCCAATCAAAATTCCTAGGTCTTCTTTGCATAAATGGAATAGCTAGTCATCAAGTTTATATGGAACTCTAAGAGGCCCAGAATAGCCACAACCATCTTGAAAAAGGAGAATAAAGTTGGAAAACTAATACTTACTGATTTTAAAACTTATTACAAAGCTGCAATAATCAAAACAGCATGGTACCGGCACAAGGACATATACAAATGAATGGAATTGACTTGAGAGTTCTTAAAATAACCTCTCACATCTTTGCCAATTAATTTTTGACAAGGCTGCCAAGTCCACTGAATGGGGAAATAATAGTCTTTTCAACAAATAGTGCTGAGAAAACTGGATATCCACATGCAAAAGAATGAAGCTGGACCCCCCTACCTCACATGACGTACAAAAACTAACCCCAGAGGAATGATAGACCTAAGTATAAAAAACAAAACTGTAAAAATCCTAGAAGAGAACATTGAGAAATATTTTCAGGACTTTGTGTTTGGCAAGGGTTTCTTAGACTTTACACCAAAACCATGAACAATAAAAGAAAAAATAAGCAGGACATCATCAAAATTACAAACTTTTGTGCCTCAAAGGATTTCATCAGGAAAGTAAAAAGACAATCTACAAAATGGGAGAAAATATTTGGTAACTATATATCCTATAATGGTTTAATATCCAGAATATATACATTTTAAAACCCCACAACAAAAAAGTAAAAAAGCAAACAAAACAAAAAACAAAAACCCCACAACTCAACAACTAAAAAACAACCTAATTTTTAAAAAAAAGTTGGCAAAAGGTGAATAGGAATTTCTCCAAAGAATATATACAAATAGCTAAAAAGCATATGAAAAGATGTTTAATATCATTAGCTATTAGGGAAATTCAAATCAAAACCACAATGAGATATCATTTCATATCCACTAGAATGACCACTATTCAAGAAACAGAAAATAGTAAGTGTTGGAGAGGATGTGGAGAAATAGGAAACTTTTCATTGTTAATGGGAATGTAAAATGGGGCTGCTGCTGTGGAAAACAGTTTCGCAGTTCCTCAAAGTTAAATATAACATTACCATGTGACCTGGAAATCCCACTTGTAGCTATATACCCAAGAGAATTGAAAGCAGGGACTCTAACAGATATTTGCACATTGATGTTCATAATGTCATTATTCACAATTGCCCAAATATGGAAGCAACCCAGGTGTCCATTAACCAATGAATGGATAAGCAGAATGTGTATATATACAATGGAATATTATTCAGCTTTAAAAGGAATGAAGTCCTGATACATGTGACAACATGGATGAACCTTGAAGATGTAATTTTGAGTGAAATAAGGTACATACAAAAGGAAAAGTATTGTTTGATTCCATTGATAGGAAATAATTAGAAGAAGCAAATTCATGGTCAGAAACTGGAATACAGGTTACCAGGGGCTGGAGTGGAAATAAGGAATGGCCAGTTAATGCTTAATTCATACAGAACTTCTGTTTAGGGAGATGGAAGAGTTTTGGTAATGAATGATGGTGATGGTAGCACAGCATTGTGAGTGTAATTGACACCAACGAATTAGATATTTGAATGTGGTGAAAGGGAGAAGTTTTATTTATGTTACTAGAGTAATAATTTTAAGAAACACATAGACACAAACAGTGAACCCTAATGTAAATTATGGACTATATTTAATATAATTATAATAATACGTTTAATCAATTGTAACAAAGGTACCACACTAATGAAAATTTTTAATGATAGGAAAAACTACAGCTGTGAGGGGGTTATATGAGAATTCTGTATTTTCTGCATGGTTTTTCTATAAACCTTCAACTTCTCTTTAAAAAAATAGATGATGAAAACAATATATTTGAAGCATTAATTTGACATCTGTTGACTGGATAGGCTAGTGTGAGGAGGGAATGGAGTCAGGGAGCCAAGCTGGGAGCTATGGCAATAATTCAGGTGTGATGTGATGAGGGCCTGCTCCAGGGTGGGAATGTTTATGGAAGGTGCTTGGGGACATGGTATCCACCTTAATTGCTTATTTGCTAAAATTTCTGCTTCCAACTGGAGTTTTCCTTGGCTACTAAACCTTCCTGACTCTGAAATACTCTTTGCAGTTCTCCAACAGAGAAAGGAAGGAAGGAGGAAATGAAGGAGGAAAGGAAATCAGAGAGGAAGGAAAGAAATTGAAGAAGGCAAACTGGGACCTCTGGTGTAGAGACTAGATTTTAATCAACAGTAGTCTCAGGGAAAGAAGGAAGGAAAAATATGGGTGTTAATTTTACCTTATTCAATTTAGAAGTAACTCCCTCACAAAGAACCACCATATATAAAATGAGTGACTTTATTTCTCCTATTTATACCAGAGAGGGCCATAAGATGCGGAGATAAAGAGGTATTTCTCTTTTAGCTGAATTTCAGGCTTATCTCAACCAATGGCTTTCAAACTTTTTGACCAAGAGCCCATAGTAAAAAAAATAGATTTTACAGTACAACCAACACACATACATGTACACAAATATAAACGGAAACATAATGAACAGAAGTGGAACAATAGTTTTATAAAACATTCCAGCTCTTACAGCAATGTACCCATATTTTTACCTGTTTATTTAATTTTGTTTGATTTTTCATTTTTTATTTTAATTTTAAAATGATGTTTATGACCCTCTAACTTGATTTGTTGATCAACTAGTGTGTTATAACCTGCTCTTTTTAAACCATAGAACTCTAAGAGCCGAGGACTCAGCACGGGGATCTTGAGACTCATAGATTCACAGACTTGAGGGGAATGCTTTAATCTGCTTCTCTTCACCACCTACCTGCTCCACTAAGCCTTTCTTCTTTAATTTCATGAACTGAGTATAAATGGATGCAGCTGCTCCACTCAGTTTGGAACTCAGTTTCAGAACCTGATCTCAAGTTCAGAGCCAGCCCCAAAGCCGTCAGGTAGGGCCAGCCCATTCATTAGCTTGATGGCCTTCACTTGGACGTGAAGCCCACACACAAAGATCCATCAACCAGGGCTGCTCCCTAATGAGACCTCAATCCAGACACAATGGCCACAATTGGTGCAGACATTTTAATGTCTTGTGCTGGTTCCTTATGTTATCCTTGGCTCTAGTGGACCAAGGCACACACAGTAACATTCTTTACCTACAGTTAGCTGTAATTTCAAACTAGGTGGAATTCTTTCCTACCTTTGAAACCACAAAATAAAATCAAAGAAACAGGGTCTTTCACAAACTGTGGCTCTGCATTGATGAGGAAGGGTGAAAGGCAAGCATGTGTCCTCAGGTTGGAAATACCTTTTAAAATGTCTGATTTTAATCATGGGACCAAATTATCTGTGCCCGCGGTGGTCATTAAAGCCTCTTGTCTCTAGTCCATCATATGCGTATATGCATACCTCTTATTTAGCACCCTGGCTTAATGGAAAGTAGAACATCAAAGCAGAGAAGGAAAAATGAACTCAGGCAATTAAAATCAACTCAAAGGTCTGATTCCCTCTGCCCCATGGTTATACACTGCATGACTGCCAACTCTTCAGGTGAGAAACTGGTTTTTCAAAGAGAACTATTGTGAAAATTTCAGTACAAACCATCTCTACCCCTGGGAGATCAACTCAAAGCACAGGTCCACCT
This sequence comes from Chaetophractus vellerosus, assembly GCA_004027955.1. Taxonomy (NCBI): domain Eukaryota; kingdom Metazoa; phylum Chordata; class Mammalia; order Cingulata; family Chlamyphoridae; genus Chaetophractus; species Chaetophractus vellerosus. Next base: position 9,719 of record PVKH010000661.1, read on the forward strand.
GACAGCAGTCCATACCTTTGAGGTAATTTGGAAGTCTTAGAATTGGAAGAGATGTGGATACCTAGGTCAACCTCCACCCAACACAGTAATCCTTCAAAAACTGTTTACAATGAATGAGCATACTTCTCAGCTTGGCCCCCATTATTCTATTGATGGACTGCTCTAATTCCTGGAAAGTCTCTTATGATTTTCTGTCAAAATCAATTAGCTGCCATGCATTGATCTTTATTCTACCCTATACAAATACAAGAAGAAGAAAAAAAAAAGCCCATGTCCTCTGCCTTGTGAAAACTAAACAGAATGTCTCAATAATGGTATTTTCCTTCAGAGAACCATCCTTTGGTAGAAATTTTTAGTTTAACATTTTAACCAAACTTTATATTTTATAAAAATAGTTTCAGATACATTATCTTATTGAATCTTTAAAACACTACAAGAATTGTCATACCCATTTTCAGATGAGAAGTTGGAACTTGTTGAGAATAAACAATTTATACAAAATTGCACAAACAATAAATGGAAAAGCTAGAACCAGAAGTTATATTTTTAACTCTAGTTATAATGTTCCTTCTACTATCTTACATTGTCATGATTATTTACTGTCATCTCAACATTTATTAAGTAACTGCTAGGCTTTCCCTAATTTGTTTTCTAGACAAAGCTGTCTAGCTTCTTTGACTCAACTCACAAAAATGACATGGGTAGCCCCTTCAAACTCTTGTCTGCTACTTCTGGAAGCACGCTCTACTTTGTTAAAGCTCCAGTTAAAGTGTTGGTGTCTTAGACAATGTTTCAGAGGTGAAGGACAACAATGGTTAGCAATTTACCACTTTCCCCTTCCTTCCAAGAGGATGGACACTAAGGGATATCCACTATTTCCTAAATTGGGTGATTAGTGCAGGTATTCAAAGTAAAGAAACCTGAGGGGGACAAATGTGTGCCACAAAAGAATAGGCTACTATGAGGCTGTGGAAGAAAAGGAGGAGTGGAACCATAGTGATTAATGGATGGAATTTTGGGGGGAGAAGAGAGCTTATGCTAGGAGAGGAACTTTAATGGGTAATGGGGGAAGCATGGAGATGGCTGGTAGATACTAAGTTTCTTTTGTGTGATTTTAGATGCACAGCTCTTCACCAATTCTCTACAAAATTTGGTTATGTCATTTCTCTTTTTGAAGTTAGATTTATATTGGTGACATCAAAGTGCTCAGACCCAACATACAAGGTAAGAGCAGGGTACATGATCCTAAGCCCCATGTGGCATCTGGGTTACAGACTTGTGAGGAAACATACTTGGAGCCTTGCCAAAGGTGGCTGTGGCTCTTAAGTAGAAGAATACTTGAGACTGGGTCTTCTGAGAAAAGTGTGGTCCCCTCAGAAAATGGTGGATTTGACCTTGTGCTTTGATAGCCAACTCTCACCTATTGAGTTGTTGAACTACTGTGAATCTCTGGTTATTCAATGTAGAAAAGATACTCCTTATCTCAATGGAACCTGTATCATTCTCATTACTGGTTGTAAGGAAGTCAGCATCCGGCTTAGTTGGTAACAACCTGCTTTGAACTTCTCTGTGCTGGGTTTGGCTGCTCTGTCTTTTAACAGTTTGAAATACTGACAGAGCTTTTTTTCTGGTTTAAAGAATATTTCCAGATTAAGATTACTCAGTTGTAGTGGATGCTGTTGGCCTCCTAATACCCTTCACCAGTCAGTGCACCTGTCTATTCACAGTGTTAGCTGATAGAAATTCACAGCTACCCACTTCTCTGCATACCTTCCCTCAGCTAAAGGGAAGGCTCTTGGCTCAGGAGGTTGCATTCCTCAGACTTTTCGCCAATATCTGGCTGTCATGGGAATGCAAAATGTGGGCCTCTTCCCTTAAAATAGGACCTGTTCTGTGGTTCAACTTGTACTCCAGAGCTCCCTGTGGGCTCAAACTGAAGCAAGTCTCTACCTGAGACACCTTCTTGCCTCGCCTTTTTCCTTTACCCCATCTTGCTTCCTTTACCTCCCTTCTGAGATGGCTCCCTCAATAAATCACTTAAACAAGAATGACAATAGCTAAATCCAACATTAAATCCAATTGAATTCAAATGTCCTTTTGGGCAAAACTTTCACTTGATGTTCCTATTCTCAGGTAATGGAATATCTTTATCTACCCAAATACTCAAATGAAAAGTCATTCTAGACCCTCATACCTCATAATCAGTTAACAAATCTTACTTGTTTTACCTAAAAACATACTCTACATCTATCCACTGCTCTCAATAGCTACTACTATGTTTCTAGTTCAGACCTTCCTAATCTCTCACCCTCTAGATAACCTTTGTACCTCCAGATATGTTCTCTCTAATCCATTCTCTGTGCTAGAATCATGGAAGCAAAATAATCACAGTGTATGCTTCAGAAAAGCCTGCATTGAATTCCTGTTACCTACATCAGTGATTCTCAAAGTTAACTGCCTTCCTAGTTCTCCTTCTCTTATGAGAGTACAATGGAATTTCCTGAAGTGTGGTATCAGAACCAAAGGAGATATGAAAATCTATCTATCTTCCATTAGGCCAGATATTTTAGAGATTTGCACAAATGTAAAAAAAAATGCCATTCTTCTCACTAATTTCTTTGTTTTGGAGAAGTATATTTATTTTTCTTAAAATATTTTGTTTATTTATATATAATGAGTTTACTATTTTTTAAATAAATTAAACTAAATGAAAAATTTTTTTGAAAATTTTTTTAAATTTTCATTTCTCAGATTTAAATTCGTATATGGTAAAATCAATACTTAGGACTCACATAAGCAAAAGCTTTTTGGGTTCTCAGTGCTTTTTAAAAGTGTAAATGGATTTCGAGATGGAAATATTTGGGAACCACTGGCTTACATAATCAAGTCCAAGATCCCTAGAATAACATCCAAGGTTTGCTGTTTGGAGTATTGGTTGCTGATGGGTTCCAGATGACTCCTTTTCTGGAAATTTCCCTCAGCCTAAGGGTGCTGCCTTGCCCACAGTTACACCCACTACCTAGGAGGATCCCTCATCCATTGTGTGGTCAATGCAAGGAAACAAAATCCTGGGCCCTTTGCATCAGTTTAGGATGTCTCTGAAGGACATGGGATGACTCCCAGCTCCAGAGACTGACCAAGGCTCTGTTACAACTGCATATCAATCGAATTTCTTCCTCTGCCCACACCTGCTGCCCTCACACTGTTTTGGTGATGTTCCCAGAGCACATCTCAATAAAATTCCTGCATGAAATCTCTGTCTCAGAATCTGTTTTCCAGAGAATCTGATCCAAGGCTCCTAGTAACAGTGGACCATGCTGATATAGATAGCACCATACTATACTGAAGTCATCTATCTCATCAACTAGCATGGAGGCCACTAAAACCTAGGACGTGTGTCTGATTCACAGAATCTCATTTATAAGGCCTTGCTTGGAGGAGACCCCCAGTAATTCTTTATTAACATGATTTCTGAGGCTCAGAAAGTGGAGTCCAGATTCTGCATTTCTGTAAGCTGTTAAGGCTAGTCAAGAAGCCTTGGGTGGCCCTGCTGGTGGTAGGAAAGATGTGGTGCATTTAATGCATGCTTGGGCTGCTCTGCACCAGGAGAGAAAGCTTCTGTAGATCACAGGTCAAGTACCTCAGGCCTATAAGAAACAGTAAGCAAGATTCATCGAGCACTGAGGACAAACTTGGGAATACTATGAGAACCCGTGGATGGAAGAAAAATGGCTGAGGAAGAAGTGTTTGCATCTTGTGGGAACATGGGTATCCTGAAGCAGAGGCATTTAGTAAAAGCATTCTCCAAGAGTGCCAGAAAACATCACTTGAGAAGTCCCTAAATATCTATGAAGCCTCTCCTTAGAGACCTCAGAAGGTTTCATATGATGGTAGTAACTAAGGAACAGCTATTGCTCTTCTGATATTGAGCCAATTATCCTTGAATTTCTGAAATCTATTATGGTAATTATCCTCTAAGATGTCCCCTGATAATTCTTGCCTGATATTATTCATTCCCTTGTGTAGACCCTTCCCACATTAAAATACACTGACCTGTGCAACCAATAAGAAATGGGAAACTGTGAGCAAGAGATTCTCATCCATTGGCTGTATGGGATTGAAGCCCCCTCTCAATTAGAGGTGGAGTGGACATCACCATCCCAGAAGCCTTAGGATTGGGGAATGAACTATGGACTAAGGTGGACTTACTGGTATTCTACAATAGACTTGTTATGATTCTAGCAATGGAAGAAATTACAACATTGATGTGGAGGCAGTGGCCACTGGAGGCTCTGGGGGCAGGGAGAGGGAAAAACAGGTGTAATACAGGGGCATTTTCAGGACTTGGGAATCATCCTGAATGACATTACAAGGACAGGTATAGGCCATTATTTCTCTTCCCATAACCTACAGAATTGTGTGGGAGAGAGTATAAACTACAATGTAAACTATAATCCATGCTCGGTGGCAAGGCCCAAAGATGCATTTATCAGTGGCAATGAATATACCATCCTAATGAAGGATGTTGTTTTTGTAGGAAAAAGTGGGAGGTATGGAGAGTGGGGCATAAGGGAATCCCTATATTTTTTGATTTAACACTTATGTAATCTAAATATCTTTAAAAAATAAAAAAAATATTTAAAAAAACAACAAAAAGTACTTCAGTCATATGGATTAAGGCCCTAAATAGACTCTTCAAAGGTCCTGCCTACAAATGAATCCACAACTTAACTAATAATAACATCTTCAAAGGTCCTAATATTCAAGTGCATTTGCCCATTTTTTAATTGAGTGGTTTGTCTTTTAGTGGTTGAGTTGTGGATTTATTTTGTACATTTAATAATTGGAAATATAAATGATTAAAAACTAAAAAGAAAACACAGTTGAATAAAAACATACATTTCTCAATTTAAGAAAAGGAAATGATGGAGTGTCACCTCTGAGGCGAGGTCATAAAAGTCATGTGGTCCTGCCTTGCTGTCTCTTAATTGCCTTTTCTGGAGGAAGCAAGCCACCATGCTGTAAAGACTCTTAAACAGCCCTATCCTGAGGGCCTTGTGGCAAGGAACGGAGGCCTTCTTCCATGCACAGGCACTGATGTGCCCGCCATGTGAGTGAGCCAGCTCAGAAGTGGACCCCGTAGCCCCAGTCAAGCCTTCAGATGACCACGACCCTGACCAACTTCTTGATGGCCTGCATTTGGGTGACCCTGCACCAGAGCCATATTTAAGGTAGTTTATTACACAGCAATAAATAGTGAGCATATCTATTCAGTAAAATAAATAAAACCTATCTCAGTTAGGTGCTTCAGATTTAGATTCAATGGAGAATACTGATCCACTAGTAAAAGAGCACATATTTTGTGAAAGAATGAAATCCCTTCATTCACTTTTTATAACTCTAGGGTGGATGCATAAGTAAAACAAGGCTCAGAGAGAGATCACGTAGTGACTTAACCATGGTCTCACATCTAGAAAGTAAAGAAGTGAGAACTTGCACCCAGTTCTCAACCATGTGATTGACCAGAAATCACATGTTCTTCCTGCTAACCTACAGTATTGAGAAACTATGAAACCAGAGCAGACAGGTTACAGGGGCTCGTTCAAGGTAACACTAGATCTCTACAACCCTGTACCAGTACAACTAAGATTGTATACCTTGATTAAAAACATGGCATTGCTGGATAATCTGTTTTCTTTTAAGTTTCATCTTCTTTTTCCCATAATTCTTTCTTTAGACAAAATATCAAGTAGAACCCCACATGTGGTTCTGGCTAAAGCAAGGGAGTAGGCTTTGTGAAAGTCATTTTGAAAATTATCACATTATTTTTATCTGGGTAATTTAGGCAAAAATATAATCTTTATCATTTTACATGATCATTTAGTCACATTTAACAGATCTTGCAGATGTCTATATATTTGAGTACAATGACACATTAGGGAAGATACCATATTTCATGGTTATCACTGTAGCCTGAATGCCTAACTCCACGTCAGATACATGGTGGATACTCAGTAAATATAACATATGCTAGGTAGGAAGCTTTATAAAACAGACTTTTATCTCCCGTTCGGGATTGAATCATGTCCCTCTCAAAAGGCAGCTTCAAGTGCCAAGCCCTGGTCCTGTGGGTGTGAACCCATTTGCAAATAGGATCTTTGAAGATGTTATGAGTTAAGGTATGCCCCAACTGAAGGAGGGTGGGACTGAATCCAATATAGCTGAAGTCTTTATAATCAAAGGAAATTGGACACAGAAGGAAAAACCACAGAAAACAGCCAGGAGCTGGGAGTCAACAGAACACGGAAGAATAAGGAGAAGATACTGCCTTGTGTGTTGCCGTATGACAGAAAAGCAAAGAAACCCCAAGATTGCTGGCCAGGCAGTAGATACTGACCCTGGGAGGAAGCAAGCCTTCTGGCCTCTGAAACTGTAGGCCAATAAATGCCTGCTGTTAAGCAATCCATTGTATGTATTTGATTTAGCAGTGAGGAAACTAAGATACTTTCTAAGATAAAGACTTCTCAATGTAATATATATATATTTTTTATTTATTACATTCCCACCCCCCTTTCTGCTTGCTCTTGCTGTGTGTCCATTCTTGTGTTCCTCTCTGTCTGCTTTGTCTCCCCCCGTTGCGGTGATGCGCCGAGAATGGTCACCACGCAGGCAGCTTTGCCCCGCTTGTGGGCGGCTTCTGCTTCCATTCACGGCTGGCTCCGCTTCAGTTCGCGGGTGGCTGACTGTGCTCCGTTCGCGGGCGACCTGCCCTGCCCATGGCGGCTTTGTCCTGTCCGTGGCAGCTTTTTGCCCTGCCCACGGCGGCTCTGCTCGCCCATGGCGGCTTGCCCTTCTCAAGGCAGTCTGCCCGCTAGGAGAGGTCCCCGGGAACCGAACCCCAGGCCTCCCATGTGGTATACCGGCACCCTATCCACTGGGCTATACAGCCGGCCCCTCAATGTAATATTTATAAATATATATTTCCTACTATATAGAAAGAAACTTCTTAAACTGAAACAAAATAATTCAAACATGAACACATTTCTTCATGGGGATTATTCAGATTTTACATAGTTGTACTCGTGAATGGTATCCAAGTCTGCACCCTGTTATTTTTAGTTCCATTAAAGAAAAAGTTATGAAAGGTAGTGAAGCTTCACCCTTATTTTTATACAATGTCTACCTGGTATGTTTTTCATAGCTCATTTTTTATATATTTATTTGCTTTTCCCATTTGTTCTTTGTTAATATTTAGAGAGCCTGAGTATTGTTATTTTTATTAAGATAAATATTATATGGAGAAGCATTTTAACAAGTTAAATGGTAGTCCATGCAAAAAAATTAATCTTGTTTGCTGCATAAATACTTGTAATTACTTATAAATACACATTTCAAAATCTTCTATTATGTTAAGGTGCAGAAACTAGCAGATTGCAGACTGTATGCTTACACTTTTAAATCATTCTAATCATTTTCCCAGTCTTTTCCACCAGTCTGTCATGTGTCAAATTCTATTTAGAATAAAAGTATTTTATGTTGAGAAGGAAAAAAAAAAGCAGATTTATTTAGCTCAATGTTTCATTTTAAATGGCTGAAAATGGTATCATTGTATGTGATAACGACAATATGATTTCTGTTCCTTTTGAGGAATTTCAGCTCACCCAATTTGACATTGCAGAGTCAGGACCTACTAAGACCCCATTCACTATGAAATAAGTAAACAGGAAATTCAAACAAAACAACCAGTGTCTTATGCTTAAACAAATTAATGAGAAGCCAATAAAGCAGTTCTATATGGTTGCTTGATTTCTGGTCTTTCAGGAAAAACAGCCTGCCAGATAATTTTTCCATGTACTTAGATAGAGGGTCTGAAGGAGTCACTTTGTCCAACTTAAGTCACTTTATCTTCTTTAGTTCTGAAGAGGAAAACTTGGAGCCAAACTGCATGAATTAAAATTCTGGCTCTGCCACTCACTAGCTGGCATGTCCTTACTAGTAAAACAATGATCATAATAGATTCTACCTCCCTAGGGCTCTGATGAGGATTTAATAAAATAATATATGCAATGTGCATAAACCAGGTCCTGACACATAGTAAATGCTCAGTAACATTTCATTACCATTCATTCATTCAACAGTAATGTTATTCTGATCATTAGTATTATTGTTGTTTAAAAATGCAAGCAAAAATTTTTAATTTAATTTAATTTAAAAAAAACAAAAAATTAAATTAAAAAAACAAAAAATGCAAGCATAGGTAACTGTAACTCATGAAACTAATAGCAGGGACTCTTTCACAGAAGCGATCTTCTTGCACTTGGTCTAGGACTTCAAATTGGTATATGGGTTACCATATCCAAGGGAGGAAATACTAATGGATTCTAATAGAACTTCCTAAGAGGTCATAGAGAAAAATCTTCCCCACCCCATGTGGTTGATGAACGCTCATTTCTCTTCTGTAGTGCTTGATCTATGGGTAGATACCATTCACAAGTGGTAACTGCATCTCAGGAACAGAGAGGTATTAGGAGAATTTGTTTTCGTCACTCCTTCCACGTGGTGGAATCTCTACCGAAGTAATACTTCTGGTGGCCTCTCTCTACCATCACTCACTTAAAAGTGGAATGGTTGGCTTTGCAGAGTGAAGAGGCACATGCCTTGTTTACAATTCCCTTGATGTTTGAGAGCTGTTATAAACTCATTGCCTCCTTAGTTGGCCAGTTTCACTAGGTAAGCCTGTAGCAAGGTAGCAGGGAGTCTAAGTCAAAGGATCTACAACAGGATTGTTTCATTTCACAGATGGAAAAATGACAGAGGCCAAGGCCCACACAAGGCAAGTAATTTTCTCAAGAAAAAAGAACACACATTAGTAATAGATTAAAATCATGTTCCTTAGCTCCTGATTTTAAACTTACTCCCTGTGGCAGTTTGAGATTATTTATGAACCCCAAAAGGAGAGATTATGTTTATGAAACTAATCTGTTCCTCCGGGTGTGATACCCTTTGAATGCATTAGATTCAGTTGACATGTCTTGACTAAATTACCTGTTAAGATTAGGGCTTTGATTTGACCACGTCAGCAGGGCATGACTCAGGATTGAGTCCCTACCCCGTTGGTGGGCTGATATAAATGGATACTCACTGAAGAAGACACGGGAAGAAACAGAGCTCTATAAATGCCAAAGGAGAGAACTTTGTCATGTGAGATAAAGGAGAAGGCTCAAACAGCTAAAGCCCAGGAAGAGATGAGCCATTTGCCTGACAGTTGGCAGCTGAGCAGCTGAGAAAGCCTGGAAAGAAAGGCGCTCTATGCCAGACTGATAAAGAAAGCCCTGAGAGATGAGTCCTATGCCAGCCTACAGCTGAGATAGGAAGAAGCTGGGCCCTGGAGCCTTAAGAGGAAGAAGGAACGAGAGACCATGCAGAGATTGCCTGCCATCTTGCTTCAGTATGTTGTGGCTGACTTTAGTGAGACAGTACCTCTTATAGTACCTTGAGATGGAGTTTCCACAGCTTTGGGACTGTAAATTTTACCCCAAATAAATACCCTTAATAAAAGCCAACATATTTCTGCTACTTTGCATCAGCACCCCTTTGATTGACTAATACACTCCCAAAAATGTGAGGAAAATCCTCCAACCTTTTGTTCAATGTATTCTAAAGAAGGCTCTTACATATCTTGTGAAGTGAGGATATTCACAGGAAATATTAAATCAAGAGTCTATGTGAAGTGTTTAGCAGCTAAAACCACACAGAAAATACTCCATTAACATTTGTCACCCTTATCATCATCATCATCATCATCATCATTGGTACTAGTATCCCAAACAGAGGAACTATCATATGCAAGGGAATATCAAAGACCATTGTACCTCCAGAGAACAGATGCATACCTGCAATGTATGCAAATGTTGGGGGGGTGTATTAGTCAGGGTTCTCTCAGGAAACAGAATCAACAGGAGATATCTGTCAATAATATGAGATTTTATAAGAGTCTCTCACATGACTGTGGGGATGCACAAGTCCAGGTTCCACAGGTTCCAGGGCTCTGATGAAAGTCCAATGAAAAGTCCTTGATGAGTATCTGGGAGAAGTTGGCTGTCCAAAGACGAGCTGGGAAATTCTCTCTGAATGTTGAAATCACTTCCCCTTTTAAGGCAGTCAACTGATTGGATAAAAGTGTCACCCATTGCTGATGCAATTTCCCTGATAGATGCAGATGTAATCAGCCGTCCATGCAGTAAACTCACTGGTGATCAAAGTCCATGAATGCTCTTGTATTACAATTAGCCCAGTGCTTGCTGGACCAAACACCTGGACACAATTACCTGGCCAAGTTGACACACTAGCCTAACCAACACAGGGGGCATGTCTTGCAGTTTCAGGAAATGAGCTGAAAAGGGAGACTGAAAAGTCTTATAAGCAAGGAGGGGGAAAGCATTGATATTTTGATTTTGAAAGGTAAGAATTTGGCTTTAGAAAGAAAAGTCCAGGAGCAGGCTAGAGAACATACCAGAAGGTGTAGTAGCCTGGGGACACTGACCACTTGGGTCCAAAAGATCAAAGACCTAATTCTAACTTAGAAGGGGCAGTAGGGAAAAGTCTTGGCATCTTCATTTTAAGAATTGAAGTCACTTCTTTGATGACTTAAGTCATAAAGGATTCCATATTCCTTTTTTTAAAAAAAGATTTATTTTTATTTATTTATATATCCCCCCCTTGCTGCTTGTGCTCGCTGTGTTCATTTACTTTTTTTGTATGTGTTTTTCTGTGTCTGCTTGTCTCACCCTGCTGCATCATCCTGCTGAGGCAGCTCACTGCGCAGCATCTTGCCTTCACCAGGAGGGCCCGGGTACCGAAACCGGGGCCTCCCATGTGGTAAACCGGAGCCCTACCAATTGAGCTACAGCCGGTTCCCCATATTCTTTTTAATATGCCAACTTACAAAGGACATTTCATCCAAATTTCCCAAAACATTTTACAAACTTCTGAATAATTTGGAGGACAAGATAATCTAACTGATTAAATTATGGGCATGTTTAGGTATGTTTAGAAGAAATATTTTTGATGTTTATGATCAATAACTTTTAATGTAAAACAAACATTCAAACAAGGCCTGGTTAATAGGGGTAGAAATCATGATTATGTTTAATACACTGAGATTCAGATGATTTAAATTCTTTTCTTTCTAATTCATAAAAGCTGAGTAATGGTTTATTTTTCATGGATCCACTTCTGATCTTAAATACCAGAAAAATGAGTCTAGATCTTCTGGAAAATAACAAACAGCCTTAAAAAATTATTTTGTAAAGAGAAGTTGGTGTCTGCACTGAACTATTGAACTATTTTGAAATTGGAGCTATTGGATTGATACAAGTTTCTTGGCTTTGCTTTGTTTTTTTCCTTTACTTCTTAGACTCCTTAGTCTTAGAAGATTTACTCCTTCCCAGGCCCCAGTGTGTTGACATATACCTGTAATTTGTGCTGAACCACATTTCTTTGTTACTGCTGTGGCAGATCCTGGCATGTAAAGCACACCAGAGATGCCAACCTCCGACTGCAGCTCCAAACCTGTCTAAGAAACTAGTAAGACACTTGCTTTTCTCTGTTAACAAAACATCCAAGAGTCAGAAGCTCTGACTATTACCAAGGGTTTAGTCAGGGAATATATAATGATATTATTAATAATAAGAAGAAATATTATTAACATATTATATTTACTTTGAAGGAGGAATGTCAGGTGTGTTTTTGGTTTTGTGTTTTCTTTGGTTTGGCTTTAAGTCCCTTCTAAGAATCGGAGTTTACCCCCTGGATGATGTCCATTACACAGCTTTGGATGAAAATATTCCAGGCGATACTATCAAGATAGTTATCAGTTTTAAAGTTAGCAAATTTTCATGGAAAATAATTACCACCTTAAAATATGAGTGAATATTTTCTTTTAATTTTTTTCTTTATTTTCTGTAAGTTCTATAAAAAGGAAAATATCCATCATGATGTACAGGACCTGGCAACTTTTAAAAGGCCTTCTCACATAAGAAAAAATTCCTATCTTTTAATCTCACTTTACCAAGGTAGAAGCCAGGTGCTCCCTCTTATAACTCCCTCTTGCTGTTTGGGGCAGGCCTATGAACTGGGCTTTTCCACTCAGATGTATCCATGCAACATTTTAATTTGTAAGATAGAGATGTGAAAGAAGTGCTCCCGTGCCCTAGTTTGCCAGGACTGCTATAACAAAATACCATAGATTGGTTGGCTTGAACAATAGGAATTTAGTACTTCACAGTTTTGGAGCCTACAACCTGTCAGCAGGACATGCTTTCTCTGAAGTCTGTAACAGGCTGGTGGTGGCTTGCTGGCAACCAATTCCTGCCTCCATCACATGGCCACGTCTCCCTTTGTCTCCTCTTGTTCCTTCTACTTTTTGTCCAAATTTCCTTTGCTTATAAGGATTCCAGTCACAGTGGATAAAGACATACTCTAATTCAATCTGGTCTCATCTTAAGAAGATATTCAAAGATTCTTTTTACAAATGAGTCCACACTAACAGAACTGGAGGGTAAAGACAATATTTTTTGCAAAGGCATATATGTATGTGTGGCAGTTTGAAAGTAGTTTATGAATTCCAAAAATAGAAAGATTACATTTGTAAACTAATCTATTCCTCTGGGTGTGATATCCTGTGATTGAATTAAATTCATCTGATGGGCCTTTGATTGGATAACCTCATAAGATCAATTTAGAGCTTTTGATTGGACTATGTCAGCGAGGTGTGACTCCAGTTGGGTCCCCACCCCTTGCTGGGTCTGATATAAAATGGAAACACAGAGGAAGACTCGCTCAGACAGACACAGGAAGAGAGAACTCCACCATTTTTGATCCTGCCTTGTGACTGAAAGGAGAGGCTCAAAGAGCTTAGGCCCTGGGGAGAGATGAGCCATTTGCCTGATAGCTTGCAGCTGAAACCTGAAAGAAAGAGGTGCAGCTCAGCCTGAGAGAAGAGGCCAGGTAAGAGGAAAGCCCTATGCCTGGTTGCCCTCAGCTGGGCTCTGTGAGATGTACAGCCTGGAGGGGAAAGCAGATACCAGGCAAAGATGCCTGCCATCTTTCTTCAACATGTGGCAGCTGAGTTGGGTGAGAAAGCATCTCTTATGGTGCCTTCAGTTGGACTTTTCATGGCCTTGGAACTGTAAGCTTTTACTCCAGATAAACACCCTTTATAAAAGCCAGCTCGTTTCTGGTACTTTGCATTGGCAGCCCTTAGGCAAACTAAAACAGTATGTATGTGTATGTTTGATAACTAACTTAATAAAACCATTTTAATGTCTAAGAATTATAATCTATCTTGCAAGTTTTCATATGTGTACCAGAGAGCTTGAAATGGTTTAACAGGGGCATTTAGTGAGCTGCTGACAGGTGGGCCAATAGTTAGTGCTATTTTATTTTCTAGGAAATGTCAAAAAATCTGTGCTGCTTCTTAATGTATGGAAGCCATTTGAAGTTGGAATATGCTTTCTCTAAAGGAATTAAATTTTTTTTAACTTGAAAGTTGAGAACACAGCCTAGAAAGAGATATATCAACAATACTTATTTGGAAATTTTTCTTTATTTTTTTGTTTCCTTCAATATTTAGAAATGCTTCATAAGTGGCATGCATTACCTTTTATAAACAGAAATAAAATATTATTTTAATGAAAATTGATAAAGGAATAAAAAAGAGAAGGAAGAGAAAAGAAAATAAGGAAATAAGAGAGGAGGGTCACAGGTGTCAGATTGTACAGACTGACATGAGACACAGACAAGGATCACCTGATTTGGAAGAAAAGTACTGACCACACCAGAAGACAGGTACTTATCTGAATTAGATTTAGCAAACAATTTTCACAAGGACCTTTGTATTAGTCAGCCAAAGGGGTGCTTTTTCAAATATACCAATAATTGGCTGGTCTTTATAAAGGGTATTTATTTGGGGTAGACGCTTACTGTTACCAGGCCATAAAGCATAAGTTTCTTCCCTCACCAAAGTCCATTGCCACGTGTTGGAGCAAGACAGCTGCCAAAGTTTGCCAGGGTTCAGACTTCTTGGTTTCCTCTCTTCCCAGGGCTGCATTTCTCTCCGTACTTAGTTCCTCTGTTTCCTCCACAAGGTCAACTGTAGACTATCAGGCGGATGGCTCACTTTTCCTCTCTTGGGGCATCCTCTCCAACATCAGAACTGCTTCTCAAAACTACTTCTCAAATCTGCTCCCTCTGTCTTTTACCTTGCCTTTTATACTTGAGACCACACCCACCAATGGGCGGGGCTCAACACCCTACTGATGTGGCCCAGTCAAAGCCCTAATCATAACCAAATCATTCCCAGATGAACAGATCAGTTTACAAGCATGATTCAGTACCAATTTTTGGAATTCTTAATTACATCAAACAGCTACAACCTTGATAAAAAGAAACTGGAAGTTACTATCAAAACACCAGATTAATAAGTGCTTATAGATTGAGGTTTGATGAAATTTAGGGGGATTTAAGTCAATGTATTTCATTTCCTTTACTAAATCATGTTCCCTTGCAACATTGCTTTCTAAGACTGGGCTACATCTTACCATTAGAGGGAAGGGGAGAGCAGAGACCAGCTATAACAAAGAAGCCATCAATAGCCTTTGGGGTTCAGTGCTGACCATCTGGAATGCCAAGCCTTGAGGTGAAAGAAGGACGTTCTTTAAATATCTTTAGATCCTTTCATAAGACTGGCAGGTTTAATCATAGAGTTTATTCATAAGAGAAGTCCATGCCAAACAGAGAGAAGTGAAAAGCTCAACTCTTCTATCCAAGTAACTTGTGGGAAGAAGGGACTGGAGGTAAAATATGGAGACATTCTTCCTTGCTTTCTCTTTTGTAAAATGGAAATCCAAAGTAGGGCCTTGGCAGAAATCACCAAATTAATAATTATACCAATAACATAGGTAAATGGGGAGGAACAAGCAGCAACTTCCCCAAAGTAAAATCAGTGAAGGTTTCAAACCTTGATGAGGTCCTTTCACCATGGAAATATAGTATAACTGGCAGGTGGAGGTAGTTAGATTATCTTTACCTAGCATCCTGGATCCTCATAGAATGAGAAATCTATAATCAAAAATTCCTATGGGGGCCAGCTCGATAGCCCAGTGGATAGGGTGCCGGCATACCGCATGGGAGGCCCCGGGTTCGGTTCCCGGGGACCTCTCCTGGCGGGCAGACCGCCTTGAGAATGGCAGGCCACCGTGGGCAGGCCAGAGCCGCCGTGGGCGGGGCAGGGGGCTGCCACGGACAGGCGGGGGCCGCCACGGGCAGGGCAGGTCGCCCGCGAGTGGAGCGCAGCCAGCCACCCGCGAACTGAGGGCCGGCCGTGGGTGGAGGCAGAGGCCGCCCACGGGCGGGGAGGGCCGCACCTGCGCAGTGACCAATCTCGGTGCATCGCCGCAGCGGGGGGGAAGGGGAGATATGTAATAAAAATGGATAAATCTTTTAAAAATAAATAAATAAATAAAATAAAATTCCTATGAAGGGGAGCAGGGTGCTGAGAGGTTTATTGGACCAACAGAAGCCTGGAGCCATAAAAGAGAGGTTGTCATATGTGGGAACTCCATGGCTGGTGTAAAACACTGGGACCATTGACTCCTAAGGTTGGTGCCAACATGTTGGGCAGGTTGAGTTTTACTAACACCATTGCCAGTCCAGTGGGCCAACCAGAATAGTCAATCTACTCAGAAACTATGACGATCCAAAAGCTAAGGCCTCTGTCATCTTCAACAACTGGAGAAAGGGTGCCAGTCTCTCTTAGTCACAGACACACATATCCACCCCCCCCACACACACACACACACTTAGATATCAAGCATCATCTTAGAGGAAGGAGCAGTGGGAAGGAAGAGGGCCTCTGAAACACTCTAAATCATTGGAGAGGGCACATTTATGAGATTGGATAACACTTACTTTCACCCGTTAATGAAGTAGGGGCTCCTGAGGAAGATAAGAATCAGAGTAAAAAGTAAGCACTAAATTTCTTCTGCACATTTAAAAGTATTTAATAATATGAGTGAAAATTTCAATTTTGCTACAACTGTAAGTGTGCCGAAATAATGCTTTTTAAAAAAATATGTACAAAGTCTCAAGGTAAAGAATTGCTCAGTAATAGTCTCCATATTCATGTACTTCTCCTTAAATAGTCTTATCAAGATTCTGGTGCCTGAAAGAATCAGTTAAGAGGTACCCATTAATAGAAAGAATGCTGCTTTATCTAAGTTCACTTTGAAATTCTAAGACCATAAGCAAAATATTTTAGTGGCTCCTCTCATATACTTATACTTATTAAATATTTCCCTGGGAGCCAATATCTTTCTTTCTGAAGCTTCCAAGTCTTGAGGGGACTGTTTAGTAGTTGTCATGATTGTGGCTCTTGGAATTATACTACTAATATTGTATGGCTTAAAATTTTCATTCCTAACAAGCATTTAAAGCAGTGCAACTCCTTTTATGCAGTTAATATAGTGTATGTTGATGTTTACAATATGTTGTAAGCTTAACCACAACTAAAAGTCCTCTGTATTCCTACCAAAAATCAATCGTAGGAAGGGTAATTGAGTTAGCCCCCTCGTGACTTAACATGGCATGTCCATATTAACAAATTTGCCTTAATGGTGTAGTCACGCATTGTTCCCAGGATATGGTGTAATGGTTTAATAAAATGAAGCAGGCAGAATAGGATCAATGACTAACACATGAATAGCTGGTCATGCCAACTGTTTGGTGTTGAGTAAAATAGTCTGGAACTTAGAGTCAGATGAGTACTTGCGTTTTGAGTACTTGCGTTTGTAGTTTTTGATTGTGTGACTTGGGTAAGTCACTTATTCTCTCTGAGCTTCAGCTTGTCCATTTGGACAATGGAAATAATACCTCATAGGATTGATGGAATAATGTAAACCAGTACTGGAGAGCGGGGGCCCCATGTAATGCTCTGAAATTCCTCACAAATACTCGGATGCTCATACTTCAAAAGGACGGGAAGAGGTTCCATTGTCCAAGCTGAGGAGAAATGCTCTCTTAATTTCTGCAGATCGTGGGGGAACACTTCCAACTTGGACTTAAAAATATATCTTATTCAAATGTTATTTTTTATATCAAGCCACATTTTGTACAAATGACTCATATTTTTTAAAAAAAACTGCATGACCATATATCCACGTTGTGAAATAACTGTCCCTTTTCTTCACCAATCACCAGGAAAGAACCTACTCACCCAAAGACAGGAGAATAAGAAGAAAGAAAAGATGATGAAAATATACAAAGGGAAATGTTAACTTTTTGAGTTGGAAAATATGAGACCATCTGGATTCCACAAGACTATTTTATTTTATCAGACCTGGTTCTACAGGCATCTTTGAGTCTAGTCCCTCTCGCCCATAAACATCCACACTCTCCATGGTCATTTTCCTCAAGATTTTAAACATCTACTTTCCTTTCTTAGATACAGGAGGGTGTCCTACTCCCTCTTGAATCAAGTTAAAAATCTACTGATTATTCATAATGAATATTGTCCTTCTGGCTCCCAGGTAATTCTGATTTTGTGCTAGAAATTGATTTATCCTCATTGGGAAAGTCACTTAAACCTCATTCTGCACCTATAATCTCTTTCTATTTCAGGCATTTTACATGCTGTTTTCATGGCTTGGAATGACCGTTCCCATCTTCTACCAATTAAATTCTGCTCAATGCTTATTATCTCCAAAACATTTGCCAGATTATCCCTTTAACTCATTCAGTCTCCACAATCCTATATGCCCGGATTTATTTGGTTAATATTCATGGATATTTATTCCTATATTATTTATAGTATTATATATATTTTTAGGCTTTAAATGCTAATTCGTTACTAAATGGTAAATGCTTTAACAGCAGGGCCTATATTCTGTTTTTGGTTCATTTACCTTTTTTTCTTCCTTTCCAACTTAATATTATGTATGAGGCACTGGGGGAAATGCATCAAAGCACAAGAGGAAATCCCAGCCCTCTGGAACCTCACAAAAGTTTCCGTAAGAGAAAAAGCTTAAAAATATGCCAGGTGCTGAATGTGCACAGCTGTCTTACCCGGTACCAATTTGTTAGAACCATCCTGCTTACCCCCATGCCTGTTCTCCACTCCATCCCTGGGAGGACCAAACCTGGGGCAAAGATGAGCAGGGGGAGGAAGAGACATGTCTCATCTGGGCAATGGGTCTCATCCACAGCAGCACATGCTGGTGGGGTTTGATGGTTTTGGTTATGATAAGGGACTGTCAATAGTCACAACAATTTCCTGAACTGAGATTTTGTTTTTACCTTGTCCTTATCTCCTAAGACTGACCAGGAAAATCATGAGGCCTTCTAAGTATTATTCTGAGGGAGGAGAAGGACTATCTCTGGTGAGCAGGTCTAAAGACACTGTGGGAGACAGCAATAACGTAGCTTTTATGATTGGAACTTCATGAGTTTGACTTGTATAATATGATCTGATTTTTCATTTCCAGTAGGATTTATCTTTACAGCATAGGTTAAAGATTTGTACTGAATCTTTCCACTCTCTTTTATCTTCTTCTTCTGTGACTAGCTGTGTCTGATTGTGAGATATCTGACCTAGGGTTAGAAGCTGAGGGTTGAACCATTTCAAACTATGAACTCAGTTTATATTCAAAATTAGAATGAACTACTGATTAAATGAACCCTGAGCTGAGCCGAGTCTCATTTACAAAGAAGTAATTTCTGACATTTTTTTGTATGTTTTAAAAGCCAGTGAGAAATTCTGAACAGAAACCAAACCTATATTTTTGAAAACCACTGAACCAGAATAAAACCAGAGCATCAGGGTATTTTCTGAAATAAATTTGAACCAAATTGATATTTTATTTGATCCAAGTCCCTGGTTAAGATAAAGTGTGTGGTCATGTAATAGAACAAAGTTAAATAGCCCACCCAGAGATTAAATACGTGGCCTTTTATGTATTATACCATACTTTGGAACTAAAACAACCGAGTTGGTTTTCCACAAACCACTACAATATACAAGACTAGAGAGCTGACTGATCATTTCTCCAGGAAAGAAAGTTTATATCTAAAAAGTTTCAGTGATTTACCCAAGGTCATGTAAGATGTCATGATGTTTCAAACACTGTTTTCCTTTGGGTTTTGCATAAGAAGGAGCAGGCAGGCTCAAAGCCATAACCCAATAAATATAAACTCATTAACTTTGGGAATACTTCAAGTTATTGATGTTGTTAATTGCCAGTAGTATAGACTGTCAAAAAGAACAATTTTCTTAATGAATGAGTAAAGCTGTTAAGGAAAGGTCTAGTAATTCTTAATTAAACATGGTTGAAACAATGCATATTCTTTTTCCTCTAAGGTTAACCCAAAACAGTGAGTAGCAATTATTTTTCCAGATATGTCAATTGGTATTTTCTCCTTCAGCAATTTATATGTTTCTACAATGAGCTGACCCACATATGTTAGAATTTGAGACTCTCTCTTTGCTGCCTTGTGACTCAGTGAGGCGGAAACATGACAAACTTAAACTAGAGGACGTCTAGGTATGACATTGGTTGAGAAACAGGATTCCAGCCCCAAGACATTCTCGAGAACTTATGTGTGGATATGGATTCTATTTGCCACCACTTTTTTTTATTGTAGGCAATAAACATAATCTTTATGTCAATGGCAGGTGACTATTTTTGTTGTCCATTTTAGAAGCTGCCATTTTAGAATTCTATGTATTAGGTATTTATTCCCAGTTCTTTTCTTCACATAATGTAGAAAAAGCAAAGGTTGTGTATTAAAGGCATCCATTCATGAAAAGCATTGGCTCAAGTTGCTCTCATTAAAATAAGTGTAATTTTTTTCCTTGATAACTTTCAGTGTGGAATATAAAAGGGATGGCTCCATTTTAAACCATAAAATACTTGAAATTAAAACTTTAAAATTGAGATTATTTTAAATGGATAAGAAGTAAGCACTTATGAGTCACTTTCTCTTTAATAACTCAGTTTGTCAGTTCACATCTGGTAATTGTTGGACTGTTTTGCAGAAGGTATCTCAAATAGGCTGAGTGTGATTGTGTACAAAATCTGTTACTCTTCGAGAATAAAAATGAACATTACATAATCCTGAATAATATTGAATTAATGTGAATATTAATAAATTCACTGGACATTTTCATTGCTATTTTTGTCCCAACAGATCACAAGTCTAGATAATTAGCATTACAGAGTTTATCCCTTTCTCTTCTGATGTTCAATTGTGATACATAATTTTGTAAGATGTTGAAACAGCCATACTTTCTGCATTTAATATACAGCCCTCTGGACCATATAGCAACTCAGATGCAAGGCAACTTTACATGTGGCTCAAGTCAGTGCCCACTGGAGTGGTACGATTTCAGGGATTCCCATGGAGGATCAATAGCATCAAAATGCCTCCCCTTCCTTGCCATCCCCCTCACTAGATGTCTACAGTCAACAAGCTTCATTACACCAATGGGTGGTGGATTTTCTGTTGCTTGTGAAAGGAGGTCCATGTTCTATGTATTTGGGACTCTGCCTATTTTATGCATTGAGTGCTCACCCTGCTTTCTTCTACCTACCTTTGCTACTCAACTATTGACACAGGGGTCAAAATGTCATTAAATAGGAGGAAAATAAAAAGACCTAGATCAGCAGAATGCAATATCCCTTTCCTCTTCAAGTTCCCTTATTCCACCTGTAGGCCTTAAGCAATCCATTTTTGGGATGTAGTTCCTGTTTTAACAAGGACCATATGAAAGCTAAGGTGAACATTGGCTCAAGTAAGGGAACTTCTTCATGCTGTGTTCCACTCATATGGCCTAGAATCTGCATCTGGGTTCAAATTCTCTTTTACTTGGCCTCCTTGCCTAATTTCTAATATTGTAACACCCAAACTGCTAAAATGTCAGTTACTGTTTACTCTATTCCAATTTTCAAAGTTAACCATATACTTCACAATATGCAAATATACATAGAATTTAAACCAAGTGTCCACCTGCCCCTTGTTTCTCCTATATATCTTAACTACACCTGTGTCACTTACGTCTGATAATGCTGACTTTAGTTTAATGGACACAACTTCACACTGGAGGGTCTGTGTGCCCTCAGCCATCTGCCTATTAGTTTCTGAGACCTGTTGTGATTCTGTGCCCACTCATATCCAGCCCCCTTAGGCTTGCCCTACATCACTATATCCCAAATTAACCATATATTTTTGGGGCACTCAGTGTGAGGAAAAGAGCACCTAGTTATAGTAATACATACTAATAGAGTAAGTTACGACTCTTGTGATAACATTTACATGCTTATTAACATAAATATATCCGTTAACTGGTAGAGTTTCAGGAACAATGGCAGAAAATTGAAAAATGTGATTCTTTCTAGGGAATACATTTGGGGGCAGAAGATATGGTCTTTCTTAAATCTCTATGCTTTACCCTTGACCAACAGGACTATCTAACCCTGCCCCATGCCAGAAATATAAACATAGGATCCCGTGTAGTCATGTTTGCAGGGTGCTTAAGATTATTAAAATACACTCTTGTAAAAAGTGACTACTCATTGGACTATGGACTTCCAGGAAGATGGTGGACTAGAAAGACATGGGACTCTCTTCTCTCCCAGAAAAATAGCTAGAGGACAGGCAGAAACAGCCTAGGAAAAAATTATCTAGGGTTTAGGAAATCAGGGGAAGGCTGGACACTGCCCAGAAGAGAGAGGGACAAAGGAAAAGAATCGCAACAGCAAATCTCAAACACACTCTGATTAAGCATTGAACTGAGAGAGTTGCTGAAGAGCACCATCTGCTGGGAGACCAGGGAAGTGCATGTGAGGAAATAAAAAGTAAATAAGTAAAAGAAGCTTTTTCAGGCCTTTACAACCTCCTTCCCCAAGGGAAGGGAAGCAGGTCCCCTAGGAAGCGGGTCTGCAACCCATCACTGGAGCCCAGTTTTTGAGTAACCAACAGAGACAATCCTGAAGACCCAGAACAGGTTGAACCAAGAATCAAAGAACAGCAGTAACAGCCTCCCATCACTAAACTCCTATGAAAGAGAGAAAAATTGAGTATCTGAGTAAACTAGTCATGCTAAGAAAATGGAAGACATGGCCCAAGAAAAGGAATATATCAAAGCCCCGGAAGAGACACAGGATTTGAGACAACTAATCACCGAGGTGCACACAAATTTCCAAAATTGAGCTAATGAGTTGAAAGACAGTATGGCTAAAGAAATAAATGACATCAAGAAGACATTGAGAGAACACAAAGAAGATTTTGAAAACATGAATAGAAAAGTAACACAGCTCATGGAAATGAAAGACAAGATAGGTAAGATAAAAAACACATTAGAAGGAGTAGATATGGCCCAGGCAGTTAGGTGCCCACCTCCCACATGGGAGGTCCTGGGTTTGGTTCCCAGTTCCTCCTAAAGAAGGCAAACAAACAACGAGCAGACAATGAGCAGACATAGAGGAAAAATAACAAGCAGACAATGAGCCAAAAAAAACCAAACCCATGAACATACAATAAGGAAAACAATGAGCAAGACAACAGCAAAAGAACAAGCAGAGGGGCTGGCTCGATAGCCCAGTGGATAGGGTGCCGGCATACCACATGGGAGGCCCTGGGTTCGATTCCCGGGGACCTCTCCTAGTGGGCAGACCGCCTTGAGAATGGCAAGCAGCCATGGGCGGGCCGGAGCCACCGTGGGCAGGGCAAGAAGCTGCCACGGACAGGGCAAGAGCCGCCACGGGCAGGGCAGGTCACCCGCGGATGGAGCGCAGCCAGCCACCCGCGAACTGAAGCAAGCACCAGCCGTGAACGGATGCAGAGACCGTCCACAAGCGGGGAAAGCCGCGCCTGCACAGTGACCACTCTCGGCGTGTCGCCGCAGTGGGGGGAAGGGGAGATATGTAATAAAATAAATAAATCTTAAAAAAAAAAAAGAACAAGCAGAAAGTGAGCAAAAACAAACAAGCAGGGAGCAGATGTGGCTCAAGAAGTTGGGTGCCCGCCTCCCATATGGAAGATCCTGGGTTCAATTCCTGGTGCCTCCTAAAGAAGAAACCAACAGAAAATAAGCAGACAGTGAGCACAGCCAATGAGCAAACATACAAAGAAGCCATCATGGGGCAGGAGGGGACACATTAGAGCATACGACAGCAGACATGAAATGATAGAAGAAAGAATAAATGATACCAAAGACAGAACAGTTGAAATTGAAGAAAGAAAACAACACAGAGAAAAGAATGGAAAAAATTAAGCAGGGTTCAGAGAGCTGAATGACAACACAAAACGCAACAACATACATGTCATGGGATTTCCAGAAGGTGAAGAGAAGGGAAAAGGGGCAGAAAGAGTATTTGAAGAAATCATTTCTTTCATGAAAGAAATGAAATTACATGTCCAAGAAGTGCAGCATACCCCAATCAGAATAAATCCGAATAAACCTACTCCAAGACACATACTATTCAGAATGTCAAACATCAATGATAAAGAGAAAATTCTGAGAGCAGCAAGGGAGAAGCAAACCATCATATACAAGGGATGCCCAGTAAGACTTAGTGCAGATTTCTCATCAGAAACCATGGAGGCGAGAAGACAGTGATACAATACAATTAGGATACTGAAAGAGAAAAACTGCCAGCCAATAATTCTTTATCCAGAAAAATTGTCCTTCAAATATGAAGGTGAGTTTATAATATTCACAAATGAACAGAAACTAAGAGAGCTCATAAAACAATAGCCCACCTTTGCAGAAAATATTAAGGGAAACCTTAGAGCCTGAAAGAAAAAGACAGGAGAGAGGCTTGGAGGAGAGTATAAGAGAAAAAATAGCAGAAAGGATAAATAAAAGGGTAAAAAGACAGAAATAAGATATGACTATGAAAACCAAAGACTAAAATGGTAGAAGTAAATAATACATTTATAGTAATATCATTTAATGTGAATGGATTAAACTCCCCAATCAAAAGATACAGGCTGACAGAATGGATAAGAAAATATGAGCCATCCCTATGCTGCCTACAAGAGACTCCCCTTAGACCCAGGGATAAAAACTGGCTGAAAGTGAAAGGTTGTAAAAAGACATTCCACGCAAACAGTATCCAAAAAAGAGCAGGAGTAGCTATACTAATACTGGACAAAACAGACTTTAAATGCAAAAAATATATAAGACATAAAGAAGGCCATTATATATTAATGAAAGGAACAATCCACCAGGAAGAAATAACAGTCAATATCTATGCACCTAACTAGGATGTCCCAAAATACATGAGGCAAACTGTGGCAAAACTGAAGGGAGAAATAGACATCTCTATAATAACAGTTGGAGATTTCAACACACCACTATCATTAGATAGAACAACTATTAGATTGAACAACTATCATTAGATAGAACAACTAGACAGAAGACCAACAAGAAAACAGAGAACTTGTATGTTATGATAAATGCATTAGACCTAACAGACATATACAGAGCATTGCACTCCAACTCAGTAGGTTATGTATTCTTCTCAAGTGCTCATGGATCTTTCTCCAGGATAGATCACATGTTAGGTCACAATGCAAGTCTCAATAAATATAAAAAGATTGAAATTATACACAGCACCTTTTCAGATCATAATGGGATGAAACTAGAAATCAATAATAGATGGGGAAGCGGTAAAATCACACATATGTGGAGGCTGAACAATACACTCCTAAATAATCAGTGGGTTAAAGAAGAAATTGTAAGTGAAATTAGCAAATATATTGAGACAAATGAAAATGAGAGCATAACTTACCAAAACTTACAGGACACAGTGAAGGCAGTACTGAAACAAAAATTTATTGACATAAATGCCTATATTAAAAAAGGAGAGCGAAAAAAAAAATCTAATGGAACAGCTGGAGAAACTAGGGGAAAAAACCAGCAAACCACTTCCAAAGCACGCAGAAGGAAAGAATTAACAAAGATTAGAGCAGAAATAAATGAAATTGAGAACAAAAAACAATAGAGAAATTCATCAGAATCAATAGCTGGTTCTTTAACAAAGAAAAAGAGAGAGGATGCAAATAAATAAAATCAGAAATGAAAGGGGAGAATTGATGACCCACCCCACAGAAATAAAAAGGATCATAAGGGGATATTATGAGAAACTGTATGACAACAAACTAGATAACATAGATGAAATGGACAAATTCCTAGAAATGCACAAACTACCTACACTGACACTACAAGAAATACAAGAACCTAATAAAGCAATCACATTTAAAAAGATTGAATTAGTCAACAAAAATCTCTCAACAAAGAAAAGTCCAGGACCAAATGGCTGCACTGATGAAATCTACCAAGCACTTCAAGAAGAATTAACATCAATCCTGTTTAAACTCTTCCAAAAAATTGAAGAGGAGGGAAAATTACTCAACATATTTTATGATGCCAACATCACCCTAATACCAAAGCCAGATAAAGACACTACAGGAAAAGAAAATTACAAACCAGTCTCTCTAATGAACATAAGATGCAAAAATTCTCAACAAAATACTTGCAAATAGAACCCAACAGCATATCAAAAGACTTATACATCACAACCACGTGGGATTTATTCCTGGTATGCAAGGCTGGTTCAACATAAGAAAATCAGTTAACGTAATACACCACATTAACAAATTAAAGGGAAAAAAACACATGATCATCTTGATTGATACAGAAAAGGCATCGACAAAATCCAACATCCATTCTTTTTTTTTTTTTAAAGATTTATTTATTTTTATTACATATCTCCCCTT
>PVKH010000662.1:0-35552 GCA_004027955.1 Chaetophractus vellerosus
TGGGTGAGTCCAATGAACTGGAGAGTAGGTGTTGGCTGCAACTCTGCTGAGATTCAGGGGTCAACTGGCATATGGACAGATCAAAGATTTAAGTCTCTGGGACATATATTTAACAAGTATAATGCTAATTATAGGTTCAAATAAAAGGGGTAGAAGAGCCATGTGCAGGGAAATTATAAATGAGTCTAACTCTGTTACACTGTGGAGCATAAATTCCAAAGTAAGACCTACTACAGGGTGCTGAATTCCTGAGCTTGTCTGCCCTGCTTATCTTGTCTGGATCATCCAACATTTATTGAATGTCTACTATGTAACAGTAACTGTGCAGATGCTGGTGACAAAAACATGGTCTTTACACTCAAGGAACTCACAAGTTAATGGGAGAACCAGGCAGAAATATTTTGGAACAATGTGATAAATATTATAATAGAGGTTGGTACAACAACTATGCTTTCCCCTGGGAAGTTTTTCATAGTTTTCCCTTCACAGAATCTATTATTTTATGCTAGCAGAAGCAGGATATGGATGGCTCATGGTTTTTCATTTTAATCAAGCTGAAATGAGCTTGCTCTCAGACTCTGGTATCATTTATTTTGTTGTATCACACCTGCCACCACATCTACAAATCAACCAGAAACTGTGCCTGTCCTTTCAAAGTCCATTCCATTCTAAGAAGTGTACCAAATACCTCCCCATATGTACTAAATATCATCAAGAGTGGTCAGTCCGGCATCCACTGTCTCTCCATCTGATATTAAAGTCCTGATTTTCCTTTAGACTAATCATTTTACCTAGTTCTTAGGCTATTTATTTAGCCTAGGAGTGCTAAACATAACTCCATGTTGTAGGCTTCAACATTTGACTAGGGCCTGGCAAATCAGCAGATGTCATTCCCTTGGCCATAGTGAATAGACCAGGTAAGGCACAAGACTCAAGTCAGTCTGATGGGAGTAGATCCAGGACTTTTGCTGAATGTATTGAGAAAGAATATGTTAAGTTGATACAGTGTAAGTTTAGAACATGGAAAGAGCCGTTTGAGAATGACCCAGGTTATAGGAAAGCAGAGACAAGAGATAGATCAACAGTGAGACTGTCATGATGAAACTGCTTATACCTTTAGATCTAGCCATGTCTGATCCACCCTAGGAGTTTCCAGTTATATGGGCCATTATATTTCATTTGTTATTATTGTTTAGGCTGGTTTGAAGTGGGTCACTGTCACTTTCCACTAAAAGAGTCCTAATGCACAATTCCTTTGTGCCTAACTCATTCTCTCTCCTCTATTTTCAATCTTTCTCTCAAAGTCTCATCCTTATAGTTCTATTCATATCCACCTTGTAAAAGAAAAAAGAAAAACCCTCCTTGTCTGACTTAGACTTTCAACTATTGCCTTATCTTTCCCTCTCAATCTTACCTAACTTTTTCCACTCTCAATATAGTGAATCCCATCCCCTTCTTGAAACACTCTGGTTTCTTCCTTGGTCTCCGTGACACTTCACTCTTCTAGCCTTATTTCTATTCCCTTAGGTATCCCTTCCTAGTCACCTTTGGGGTCTTCTCTGACTCTACTCAACCATCAACAGTAGAAATCCTTGAAACTTGATACTACAGCCTCTTCTCTTTACAGGATACTCTTTCTCCTTAGGCAATCTCTTTTGCTTTCTCCAAATATTTCTTCTGCTTCATCCTCTCTTTCTTCTCTTTCTGGAATTCCAATTATGCTTCTGTTAGACCATTGGATATTGCCCCACAGCTCTTGGATGGTCTTTATTCCCCCACTCTTTTCTCTTTGCATTTCAGTTGCAATAATTTCTTCAAGCTCACTGATTTTTTTCCTTGCCAAATTTACTGAGCCCATTGAAGGAATTCTTCATCTTTGCTATTGCATTTTTAAAATTTCTAGTATTTTCTTTTGATTATTTCTTATAGGTTCCATTTCTGTGCTGAAATTACCAGTCTGATCTTCTATTGGAGCCATTAACATATTAATCACCATTATCTAAAATTCCCTGTCTGATAATTCTAACATCTGTATCATCTGAGTCTAGTTCCACTGATTGCTTTGTCTCTAGACTATTTTATCTTGCCTTTTTGAATGTCTTGTAATTTTTTGTTGAAATCTAGACATGTACAGGGGTACAGATTTAGGTAAATATATTTTATGCTTGATGATGGGCACACCTTTCTTTCTGCTAGGCCTTTAGTGTGGAGGTTGTATTAATCCAGTCAGGAGTTGGACTAGGTTTGGAACTTGTTGCTATGGTTCCCTTCAGTGTACCACAGGCTTCAGACTCCTCTGGGGCTAACTTATGTTTTAGGTGTGGGTTAATTTGCCAAAGGGTTTTTCGCCATGTCTGCATTGGATTGCTAGTTTCATTTGAGGCTTGTTGGCATGGTGGCACGGGGGTAGAGGTCTGTTTCCTCATGTTCTGATTTACCCTCAGTCATAGGCAGGCACTGTGAACCTGGATCTGGAGGTGTGACCCTCACAAGTGCTCCTGCCCCTTCTCTAGCTGTGGTACTGGTCCTTGCAGGACTCCCTGTCCTTCCTCTAGGAGTAGAGCTTGTTTTTTCCTTGAGTGGGTTTCCACTAGCACCCTCAGGCTACTGTTTTTGTTGTTCTTCCCCCTACGGAAGAAGGCTTTTGTTCTTAGGGAGCTAGGGCTATCAGTGGGGAAGGAGTTTAGCACTGGCTGATGTTCCCTCCCCCAGCCAGCACCACAGGGAAGCCTTCTCAGGATTCTCCCTCATCTTCCTTATGCTGGAGTTCCTGAAGGAAAAGCCTCTAAGAGGGTGAGAACACCTCTGTGTCTGCAGCCTCCAGAGGCTTCACATCTTCTTACCTACTTAAACAGCGTTCTGTGCCTGCCTCAAATGCACAAGTCCTGTTTCTCCTTACAGGCCCCTCTGTCTTCAGATTTCAGGTTAGGTATTGGCCATCCAGCCTCAGCTCTTTGAGAAAAAACATTAATTTGAAGTCTGTGCAGATGTGGTGGTGGTGTTAGGGCGGGAGTGACAAGTTTTCTAGCTCTTTTGATCTCTGAACTGAAGCCAGTTCTTTTACTGCCTTATCTTCACATACCATTTTTTGCTAAGTTTCCTTCCTAAGTTTGTATTTCTAGTAGAGATCTCTCTGCCGAGTCCCAGACCCATTTTACAAGGGCTTATTACATTTCTAGTTGGGTGTCTCATAAATATCTAAAACTGAATGCACACACAACCTTCCCACCCATGTAGCTGAGGAGTGATCCTTCACACTTCCCTCAACTTTGCTTCCTATGTCTGAAGAGTTCAACTTGACACTTTAGTCAATTCTGCCTTCTGTCCCCTCCTCGCCTTCTCTGCCGGACTACTACAGTAGCCTAGTAACTGGTCTTCCTGCACATCGTTTTGTTCCTTCCCAATTCATACTCTACACAATAGCTAAAGTTGTTTGAAATGTTAATGCCCGGTAATGCCTTCTCTTTGAATTTGGGATAAAGCCCAAAGTATTCTACATCATTTTTAATCCCTCACCTGATCACCTGCTTCTGCCTATATCTCCAGTCTCATCTCCTACTACTCTTTTCCTCTATCTCTACATGCCAGCTCCCCCAGCCTTCTTATGATGTGCCATTCTCCTTACTGACTCAGAGCCTTCACGCCTGCTACTCCCTCTGTCTAGGCCCTCCCTGCCTTTAATCAGGTTCATTCCTATTCAGGCTTTTAGTCTCCTTAAATGGCATTTCTCCTGCTACAGTTTCACAGCAACTTGTAGGTTTCCTTCAGTGTATTAATCACAGTTGAGTTTAACTGTAATGTCTGTCTCTTGTGTAAATGAGAGGTTCCAAGTGAAGAGGGAAGCTTTCTTTTGTTTTTAATTGCACAAACTGTATTCTTAGTACCTAGCACAGTACCTGGCCCATAGGAATATATCAATCAATATTTGTTGAGACTGGATGAAGGAAGGATTCTCTCTAAACACTTCACAAAATCCTTCTGCTGCAGACGCAGAGACCAATAACTTAGGGTCCAAAAGGAAGGCCTCTTTTTGATATTTTATTGCTTAGCTTTATTTACCTCCGGGATCCAGAGGCAAACTTCAAGGATTCCTCTATAGTTATTTTGGGTGACCAGGAAAAGGGATAGTTGTCTGGGACTTAGAAGACAGAAGCTGGAAGACGCCTCTGACCAGGTCTGCTAGAAGTGCCTGGCTTTATTAACCTTTAGTGGTATGCAATGGAGACCTCATGGACTATGGCAAGGAGAGAACCCTCCAACACACAGACTATAACTCAGTGGGGAATGATGGTGGGTCTTCGAGACCCAGAGTGACTGTGGATCCTAAGTATATTATACTTAATAAGAATTATTTTAATAATGCAGTGTTGCCATAACACTTAAAAGAGGAGCCCTTCATTTTTTGAGTAGGATGGTTTCAAGAAAGGCCATCAAGGTGGGTCTGGACCAATGGGCCTAAGTAATATCTAGGGCTCTATCATCAATGTGTATTGCTGATTTACTGTGTTATACATTAAAAAAGACTAGGCTAGTGAGTCTTGGCTCCTTGTAGTAGGCAGACCTATCAGGGACAGCTCTACTTTGAAGTGTATTTCTGAACTGATACAGAATTAAAGTTCAAGTCTGCTTTCATTTTTGTTCCACAGATCACCAATAAGTTTGGGAAATATTGTATATATATGACTTTCTTGGAGAGTGTTATGAGTGAAATGTATCCCCCCAAAAGACATTCAAGTCCTAATCCCTGGTCTGTGAATGTGGCCCTATTTGGAAATAGGATCTCTGAAGTTTAGTTATTAGGTAAGAGGAGGCAAAAGTGGATCAGGGTAAGTCCTTATCCAGTATGACTAGTGTCCTAATAAGAAGAAGAAATTTGGACACAGACATACACATGGAGAAGACAGCCATGTGACAGAGGCAGAGATAGGGTTATCCACAAGCCAAAGAATGTCCCAGATTGCTGGCAAGCCACTGCCAGATCCCTACAGACTTGAGGAAGCATGGCCCTACTGACATCTTGATTTTAGACTTCTAGCCTCCAGAACTGTGGGGCAATAAATTTCTATTGCTTTAAGTCACCCAGTTTGTGGTACTTTGTTATGGCAACCTAGAAAACTAAGACAGAGTCAGAATGTGCATAGCACATTGAAAGCTTTGAGAAGTCCTCTCTATAGAAGGTTCTTCAACTCATTTGACCATGAAAACTTCTTTTTTTCAATTGGCATAGTCTTAGTAATTGTTTTGAGCAATGCTTGGTACAGAGTATTCACTGATTGTTGGTTGTTGTTTTTCTTATATTTTATTTCATGTCCAACAAGTGGTGCTTTGTATGTCCATGCCTACAGAGATTTCAAACTGTGATTTGCTTTAGCAAGTCCAATCCACTGCTCCCAGAGGATAGACAGTCTAACTTGCAAGGAATCTACATTACGTTTCTCTTATTCAGGACACAATGAACAAATCACCTTCAAAGTAACCAAAAATGTGTTTACAAGTTAATTGTGTGTGTGTCTCCAGATAAATGTCCCCAAGGTATGATCTGAAATGGTAAATATTGAAAACAATCTAAAAGTACTTTTTGATATCTTTATCATAAAGATGCACTGATTAAAACAGCCCTATCCTCACTGCAAAACTGTCAGACTGTGCTAAATCACTTGCCAAAACATGAAAGTATTTCAGTAAATATTTTATTTTTATAATAACAAATCTGATATGCTCTAATCTCCTCTGGTTTATCATATATCATCCATACATCATTCATTCCATTCACTTAAAGCATCATCTTCATTTCCAGGTATTTCTGTTGGTGATTGGTCAAGAGAAGTAGAATCTTTATATCTCATAGAACTCAACTCAGAATGTATCTCAGTCGTTGATGCTTTTGACCCCCAGAAAGTCTTGACTGCCGACCTGGTAGAATAAAAACAAAACAAAATACTTTGTTAAGTTAAAACTAAAACTAAATATGTTTATAGTTTTTATAGAGAGAAGTGCCTTTTCAGTCACAAGATATTTTAGTTTGTGGCACATTAGCTGCATTGCCATAGTAGAAGGACCCTCTGATTTACCAGGGTGTAATAACCTGTTTAGGTTTTGAAAGTATTCTGATATAAATGAATTAGTATAGTACCAAGTTTTAGAGTTGTGACATCTACAATTGGACAACACAAATATTCATTCAATAAACATAACTATTGCAAAATTGTAAAAATTATATTTAGGAACTCTCTGGTAGCTGGCAAATCATGAGATTTTTTTTTTTGTTTTTGTTTTTGTTTTTGTTTTTTAAATCAAGGTGAGAGATGAAGTAGCCTGAACTAGGAGAGTTGCAGGAAGCGTAAAGGGGACTGGACAATTTCAAGATATATTTAGGAGACATCGGGGCAGGGCTTTGTGATTATTGGATGAGGGGAGGGGACAAGGAGGAGGAGGAAGTTAATCAAGGGTGACGTGGCAGTTTCAGCTGTTCACTTACCAGTTTATGATTATGAAGATCAATACAAAGATCACAAATACACACATAATGACTCCTACAGTCAGAACAAAAACCAGGACTGCATCAGTGTCTGGTCGGTTTACTTTTCTCATCTGCAATTCTGGAGAAAATACACACAGCTGATTATTATCATTACTACTGGGGAAAAAAAGGCAAATGGATATCTAAATAGAAGCTTTATATTTGAAAAAAAAACTCTAGAAAAACACAGAAAGAATTAGTGAAAAGAAAGTTGTTAATGAACTTGCTTCACACTTTTTGAAGTGCTCTTTATAAACAAGTAGGAAAGTTGAAGGAATTTCCATGAATATCCTGAATATTCCCATCAAGATAGCACCATTAACATTTACTATCCATCCATCAATCCATCGATCCATTTTATTTTTTGATGCATTTCAATATAAATTAGCAACATCTGCACAATTTCCCCTAAATACTTCAGCAGGTATATCATTAAAAGGAGTTCAGGGGAACAGATGTGGCTTAAATGGTGACGCCTACCTCCCCCATAGGAGGGCCTGGGTTGGGTTCCAGGTGCCTCCTGAAAAAAACAGAAATAAATAAGCAAAACAAATGAAAAAACTAACTCAGGGAAGCCAATGTGGCTCAGTGGTTGGGTGCCAGCTGCCCACATACGAGGTCTGTTTCATTCCCTGCCCTCCCTGCCCCAGGTACCTCAAAAAAAAAAAAAAAGAGTTCAATATTTGTTTATAGTATTTTTGCCTTTTGATATAAAATTTGCATGCAATGAGATGCACAAAATATTTAAATGTACATTTTCTTAGTTTGGGCAAATGCAAACACACCTCTGTCATCACCCAAACTCCTGTCTAGACATGGAACATTACGATAATTCAGAAAGTCCTCTCCAGCCCCTTCCAAGTTAATCCTGATTTTCTTTTCCACTTTAGGTTAGTTCTGCTTGTTCTAGAACTTCATATGACTGGAAAAACACACTATCTACTCTTTTGTGTAATGCTTTTTAAAATTCAACATAGTGTTTTAAATATTCATCCATCTTGATGCAGGTACCAATAGTTTTATTCTTTTTTTTATTATTGAGTGGCGATCATGATGTGTTTATTCATTCTCTTACTGATGGACACCTAGTCTGTTTCCCATTTGGGAGTATTATACATAAAGCTGCTATGAACATTCTTGTACAAGTCATTGTGTGAACACATACTTTCATTTCTCTTGGCTAAATACCTAAGAATGGTATTGCTGGGTCATAGGATAGGTGTGTGCTTAGTTTTGTTTTTTTTTTTAATATTAAAGATTTATTAACATTTTCAACATTGGAATAGATTTATAAATTGAATGATAAATGTATATCATAGCAGTATGCTTAGTTTTAAAATAAACTACCAGACCTTTTCCCAAACTGATTGTAACTAGTTGTTCATGGTTTGTGAATGTTTTCTCCCAGATTTTGGCTTTCCTATTCATTATCTGAATGATTTCCTTTAGCGAGCAGAAGTTTTTAATTTGGAGGAGTCTAGTTTTTCATCGTTTCCTTTTATGACAATTGCTTTCTGAGTCATTTTTAAGAAACCTTAGCCTACTTCCAAATCATGAAGATATTCTCCTATATTTCCTTCTGAAAGATTAATGGTTTTAGCTTTTATATTTAGGACTATGATACATCTCAATTTCCTGTATATGGTAAAAGGTAGGGGTTGAGACTCATTGTTTTTAAATATCTACACATCACTCTTAAACCAAGCATTCTCTCCCATATCTTTTTGCTCTTTCTGCCAAGAAATCTATTAAAGAGAAAAAGCCAGTCTATGTGTTACGTGTAACATATGTTATATCATTGTTACTTTGAAAATTGGTGAAAAGCTACTTTACATCAGATACTACTTACTTTGGGAATTATATAGTTTTCTTGTCACCCTTCCTGGTCCCAAAATTATAGAGGCATAAAAGATTCGTGTGGGAAAGGACTATAAAGATCATCTGATCTAACCATCATGTTATAAGTGAACCGAGGTCCAGTGAGGTTCACTGATTTGTGGAAGTTATGCTCTGACTATCTTAATTTAATTTTGCTAAGTACTACTCTAATTGGTAGTAGTCTCCCTAATAGACAATTCCAACTGCTTCTTTTTCTGTTTTTTTTTTTTTTCCTCCTACTCTTTGAACATCATGGGGTATAATTTTCCTTTTTTTAAAAAGTAGCTGTAGAACTGTAAATTCAATTTAGTGATCTTGTAAAGGTCTCACTAGTTCCAACTATCATAGAGAAATTACATCTATATTTACATTCCAACATAAGAGATTTTTAAACCCTTTTATTTTGAAATAATTTTATAGAAGAGGGGAATTTTAAAAACTTGGATAAAAGACACCCTTTAGAACTAAAAGCTGAACAAGACAAATGTAGAAATTCCTTTCCATTTATCCACTACCCTGTAATACTAGCAAACAGAGGGTGGAGAGTGAGGAGTAGGAAGATTTTAGTTCACTCATGGTCTTTTTGCAAAGGTCACTTAGACTACTTTGTAGCTAATAAAAAGTAGGCTGAATTTCCTCTTGAAATTTTCTACTGGAAAATAGGCTGAATTTTTATGCTCCCACTTTTTAGAGAAACTAAACTTATGCCTAATTATGAATGACAGCTACTGTATGAATGAAACATCTGATATATAAGGGAATGGATGGGGAGTTTTCATTAGCAAAACCATATTTACCCTAAAAATATTTCAATGACATATTTGTTTCAAGGCAGTATATTCTACCATATTGTGTGGACATTTATAACCAGAACATTTGTTTGATGTATAAACAGCCAAGAGGGTTTGTTTGCAGTGGTGTGCCCAATTTTCATTTTAAAAAGAAACTAATAGATACTGTAATGTTCTTCTGAAAACATTTTATTGTTTAACCAATGCATGTGCAGAGATGGCAGAGCTATTCGACCCACCTAGGAATGCTATACAAGAGAAGTCAACTTCATCTCATCTAAGGCTCAACATTTTGGGGTCTGTGTTCCAGCCCTTAGCTTACACATCG
This sequence comes from Chaetophractus vellerosus, assembly GCA_004027955.1. Taxonomy (NCBI): domain Eukaryota; kingdom Metazoa; phylum Chordata; class Mammalia; order Cingulata; family Chlamyphoridae; genus Chaetophractus; species Chaetophractus vellerosus. The sequence goes on from PVKH010000662.1 coordinate 9,518, forward strand.
CCTTCTAATGATGAGAGGAGCTGATTATTAGATGCCTAACAAAGCAATCAGGTTGTTGGGACAAAGACTGGGAATGGTCTCCAACAACTTTAATATCATGAACTAAGGCTAGTTGAGATATGTTTTCAGTTTGGCAATGTTTTGGTCCTATTTAAAGCATTTTATTCAGATTGTCTTTTTCTAAGGATGCCTGATATTCCAAAATAGGAGTAAAATTAGTAACTTTCACCATGAAGAATTCTTTTTAAAAACACTAAACAAAACATCAAAGAAAGTTTAAATAGTAAATAGTTTATTTTTTAAAATCACCCAAAAGAAACTTTAGTGTTTTTTATTTGTTTGTTTGTTTCAATAAAGGATGTTATGTTATGGTATCTCTAGACTACAGTAAAACTTTTTACTTAGGGTTCATAAATGGCTTAAAAAACTCCATGAACTCCTTAAAATTACATGTAACTTTTAGCCTGTTTGTATATATGGGCATTTTCTGGGAAGAGGCTTCTGAACCTCTTCTTGACTGTATTCTCAAAGGAACTTGTGACCAACCTCCCAAATCCACAACAACAAAGAAGACAACAATAAAAGTAGTCAGGAGCAACTGAACCAAGGGAAATAACTACCTAGACATAGAAGACATCATAGATTAAATTGAAAAGACTTGCACATGGATCCATTTCACAAGGGAAAGTTTTTAGTATGTAAAAAATTATGTTCAGGACAAGATTTGCCTTTTGTGACAAATATCAAGGACAGTACTATTGCTTCACCAAAAAAATATTTTCTTCAAATAAGTAATTTTTAAAGAAACATGCCCTGATAACATGTTTTATTTTATTTGTGTTATCATACCAAAATTTTTATAAATATCCATGAAAATTCCATTTATCCATTTTCACTTTTATAATGGAAATGAAAGCAAGAACATAATTCAAGTTAGATGACTGCTCTTTGGAGATTCTTCAAGAATATAGCAGTTTATCAGAGTGAGGCATATCTGATTCACTTTGTGAAATGGAAATTAAGTAGTACCTTGTAGAAAAATCTAAATAGTCTAAAGCAGTGGTTCTCAAGGGGTGGTCCCTGGACCACCAGCACCAGCAGCATCCAGAAACTTGTTAGAAATGCCAGTCCCACCCCAGACCTACTGAATCAGAAACTCTGGGGGTGGAGTCAGCAATCTGTGGTTCAACAAGCCCTCCGGGTGATTTAAATGTTCTTTAAGGTCTGAGATATAAGCAAACCAAAACATTGCTAGGCACTTACCGTTTGTTGTATACACTGTGAATCTAACAGTGGCAACAATTTCATTATTATCCAGGGTGTCACACTCTAAAGCTTTGGGGTGAGTTTCTCTGCGTACATCCAGGATTGCGGAATCATTTCCAAGTATAATAGCTTGCTATTTAAAAAGAAAAAAATTACAAAGTATCCGATTCTTTATGTATACTTATGATCAGAAAACAATCTATTTCCCTTAACAAAAGAAGACTCACTTTCTCTCTTAGTTTATTACAATAATTATTGTGCACATGGATTTTGGCATCAGACAAACCAGATTTCAAATCCCAACCCTACCATTTCCTGCCTATGTGACCATGGACAAATTACTCTCTGTACTTCAGTTACTTATCTATAAAACAGGTATACCAATAGGCTCTACCCACATAGGATTGTTATGTGGATTAAAAGACACTACAGCGCTTGGTGTATGCCCGGCACTTAATAAGCCCTCAATTAATGTTTAGCTACTGTTCTCATTACACAACTCCTATATAAACCGACAAAAATCCTGCTTCCAAAATAGAATACTTTATATACAATGGATGTTTTTAAGTTCTGATTATAACTGATCCTAAGATATATGTAAAATGTTAGTCCCACTAAATAATTTCAAACATTAAGATTGCAATGATAATAGAGTTGTATGATTTTACAGTCATTTTTGCAAACTGCTTTTAAAGAGAAAGTTTAAGAGTCATCAGGATTGGGAAATATAAATTTTATCACTTATTAAAAGCACCAAATTATATACATTCATTACTCACTTGATCAGTCCTTAGAAGTTTCCACATATATTTGAAACGATTTACAGGAGATATATGAATACACCCCAGTCTAACACTGTCAAGACTTTCTGAAATTGGTTTTCCCCCTGAAAAATGAAAAAGTAAATATGTAAATACTATTGAACATTGTAAATTGCTTTTTTAAATAGCTACTTTTAAAAGCCTTCCAATTTTACAAGTTAATTATATGCCAGAAATTATTAAACATATTATTGGTAGTTTGAGTGTAGAGGAGCAGAAAGGAATGACAGATGCAAAGAAAAAAATCACCAAAAGAAGCAGGTGAAGAGATGCCATAGCTGTTTGCTATTCTTGAGGAATAAATTGTGGATAAGAGGCATAGCAAGGGCAACCAACTTGGAGATCTATTAAATTAAACTTTTGAGATCTACTAGAGGCTTCCAATTTACTGGTTAGCCACCCTGCCCCTAAGATATTGAAATCTTACTGTAGCATAATTTGACATAGAATGTCTGTTGGAGTTCCCAATGTAAAGTTTACCAATCTACCAATAAAATATCCTACAAGAGAGTCAAAATTGTTTCACTCAACCATGGATCCTGAGTACAGTAAGACTCCAGTGTGTTACAGAAAATATGTTAAATTTTAGACCTCACTGAAAAATGTAAAGCAAAAAGCAAAAGCAGAAAGTTCTTTAGAGCTATAATGGTCTATGAAGAAACGGAATTTTAAATTTTATTACGATTTCATTTCACTGTATTCATTGATCATCTCCTTCCACTCACTGGCACCCTGAGGTTAAGGCTATTCTCCTGGGTCAACCCTTTCCCTCAGCCTCCCTCCAATTTAGAGTCCAACTCACAGCCACAATCTACTGGTCCACGGCATTCTTCCACCCGCACAATACATTTGGATTCACCTCCAGGGCATCCATTTGTTAATATAATTTCTCTAATACCAACACCTTTGGTAAAAGAAATCATCAAATGTTAAGACAAACTAATTCTAGAGTTTGTTTACTTTTCTACTTAGGGTTTTGTTTTGTTTAGATTTCTCTCCTAATTTCAGGATTTAAATTCCTAAACTCAGTATAACATTTTAGAATTCTTTTATGAATTATTTCATACAGCAGCATTTCCCAAAGTGAGTTACATGAAACACTAGATCCTCTGGTTGTTACCACAAGCAAAACGATTCCACGATGATACACATTTGGAAAGGATACCTTAAATAAAATTAAAGGAACTTCACTACAGGATTTTTGAGAACTTCTAATAGACTAATAAACTAGTGTGCTATTGTGTGTAAATTTTCATTGATCTAAGACGCAAAATTTTTAATTTAATATCTTTGAAATCAGAATGTCTTAGAATAGATAGCATGTCATAGATTGACAGCATTTTTCTTTCTTAGAAGTACATAAAATACACCTCTTACAGTCGCATCTTAGATTTTATTAAATATAGTAGTATACAGGATTTCCCAAATTTATTTTACCATAGAACATTTTTGGGTGGGGGAGATGGAACTTCAGGAGGAAATTCCAAAATCAACTTCTGTCATAAATGATATTTAGATTGGTAAAGTCTGTATTAACCATAGACAGGACAACCTATGAACAGCCAAATCTCTATTTCCAGAAAGATACTCTCTTTAGAATAGCTAAACTTGTTTTGTAATAGGAAAACAATTCTTTACTAACCAATCACAGAGCTCAACTGGACTTGCCTCTCATCACTGCAATGGAGACGCAGGATCAAAATGCTGGGTCAGCAACATATTGGACCATGTCCTACGGCAAAATGGCCTGTATATGACTATGGTCACAGGTAAAAGAGGAGTCCATCTTGATTTTCTCATCTACCAGATTCTCTCTTTCAATCCCTACAAGGTGTTAATCATAAAATTCATTCTCAAGGGAAAAAAGATTGGGGGTGGCTTAGAGCAGCACTTCTGAGTTTCAAATTGCATGTGAATCATCTGGAGCCCTTGTTAAAATGCATATTCTGATTCAGTAGGTCTGGCTATGTCCTAAGATTCTGCATGTCTAACAAATTCCAAGAGTATGCTGAAGCTGTTGTCTACTGACCACACTTTGAATAGCAAGGGAGAGGACTCAATATGAGACAAAGAGATGGGAGAGGAAAAGTCTCTTCTGATTAAAAGGGATGGCTGAGAATGACTGCAGTAGGAATCCACTGAAATTTCTGAAAGGTATCTCTATAGAAGCATTCTCTAAAAATGCTTAAATATCTTCCAAGCAGGTATTTTATGTATTTATCTATTTGGGCAAATAGAGTTCATTGAGATGATGTGTACAGGTGAGAGAATTTTTGTAAATCCAAGTTCCACCTACAAATCTGCCTGTATGTTCTATGAAAGGAAATTTTTGACTGCTAAAATATTGTCTTGAGCGTTAAATAGGATTTTCTCTAAAGCATGTCCCCCTTCTAAATAGGCCTCTTATAAGTTGAGAAGATTTTTAAATATTTTAGATATTAAATACTAGCTTTTTGGGTTTATTACCTACTATTTATCTGTCTAACCCTCTAAAATATATGCTTCTTAAAGGCAACAAATTTCATTTGTTTTGTTTACTGCTGTATCCACAGCACCTGTAACAATGGCTGGCACATAGTCAACATAAAAAAAAAATCATTTGTTGAATGACAAATGTAACATATAATTTATAAAATACTTCTTCAAATAATAGAGTGAGACAATATCAATTACTAAAACTGTCATTAAAATAATCATTCTCTACCTGCTGAAGATTTCTCAAATAAGCAGCAAAAGAAAGATGCAAGTTGCAAATAAATAATCATAGCCTTATTATATGATTACTCTCATTTTGAGACTTTGACCCACTAAGACGACTAGGTAGAAAAAACATGTTGAAAACCATCTCAAATAAAAACAATTCAGGTATAATTTTTGACCAAAAAATTCATTTTGATCTAGACCTGCATGGATTTTCTATCTTCTTATCCTCTAGTTATCGTGCTCTTTTCCCTCCCATCACTGTCCTTTTTTCCACCTCTTTTATCAGTTGCCAAACCTGCAGCAATTAACCTGCTGTTAGGCAGTTAATAACTTAATAGAGTAAACTTACTTTCATTGTGAACTATCTATTGCCTTCTCAGCACCCTTGTCTATAGTAGTGATTCTCAAAGGATGGTCCCCTAACCTACACCATCAGCCTCACCTATGTACTTGTTAAAAATGCAATTTTTCAGCTCCTCCCTAGACCTAGTGAATTAGAAACTGGAGTGACCTCAGCAATTAAACCCTCCAGGTACTTAGGATGCAAGCTAAAATTTGAGAGCCATTGGTCTATTATAGCATTTATAGCTTTAATTTCACCCCTGTGCAGGAGATTTTATAACAATTTCTACCCATGGAATGATCAAAATAAAACATTTGAACATTGTCTTCCCCACAAAGTCAATACCTCTTTTATTGTAAGACATGACATACAAATTGGAAAATGTAGAATTTAGCATAGACTATTACAAATAAGCAAATTTCTTGATAGATTTGCCAACACAGTATGTGGGAAGACATCTGTGAGATGTAACAGAAGATCTTTCATCTTCTGAACATCTGTGATACAGAGAAAATTTTACTTTGGCGAAAGCAGCTTATGTGCCAAAATATACAGAGAGCTGGCTTAAAATAAGATTTAGAGGTTATGAGCTGAAAATATCTTACCTTTTAAAGACAATAAGCCTGAATTTTGCATTTAAATTATAGCTATTAGAAATAGAAATCAATGAAAGATGAGAGTACACAAATAACAAATTAAAAAATTCTACACTATTTTAAATCTTCCCGTCCCACCCCAAATTACAATATGGATTTCTATGCTCTATGATACTTACCACATGTAACGGTGCACATTCCAAATTCTACTTCTTTGACTATTGTCGAATTTGTAACTAAAATAAAGGGCAAAGACAGATTATTTAATCATATGAAAGTTTTTCTAAGTGAAAATCTCTTAATTGGGTATGGAGGATAAGAGTACTTATATGGACAACAGAAAGTTTTTAAATTTTTTTATATAAACCAGAGAAGAGGTGCCTTTCTTAGAACATGTTCTGACCTTGTTTAAACCAAAAGAAACCTAAAACTTTAAAGAAATGCATTTAGGTAGGAAATAACCTATAAACAAAGCTTTTACTTATAAACTTTGTATGTAACAAAAACTTTTTTTTCAGCAGCTAGTACATGGTGAGTTAAAGTTGTATAGAGGTCAGAAAAGCACATGAAGATCTGCCCATTGAAAGGCACAATTATTTCTATGCTCTATTTAAAAAAAAAACCCACAAAAACAAAGGGTATAATTTCCATCAAAAAAGAGGTTGCTTTATACCAAGTGTTCATTAAAATTATATAAGGTATAATAGATTAGTTCTACTCATTTTCAAGATTAAGTTGGTAAATTTAAATATTTCTAAGAATTTATTTCAACACCAGATTTAGCAGGATAACCTAAGAATATACAAATTCTTGAGAAGTTAAATATTCATGGCTCTAAATTACATAATAAGGCTTTCTCTTTTTCTAATTGTTCAGCAATTTGACATTAATTTTGATACTCAGATTAGCATTAAAATCTCAATAGAAAAATATATAAAATGAGGTATTACAAGATAAATTTTAAAAGCAATCTGCTAAAGCTATGTTCATATTTACCTAGGAGCAACAATATTACTGGGGAAAATGCATCGTACTTGAAGTCCAGAGATCTGCTTCTACCACAAGTTAGCTATTTTATCTTGAACAAATTATTTCAGTTGTCTCTGGTCTAGTAATCCCTCTGTAAGAGATCTTACCTCATTTGATTATTATAAGAATTAAGTGCGATAATGTTTGTGAAAGCATTCTGGAATAGATAAGCACTGTAAACATGCTTAACATATCATTACCCAATTCAAACTCATACTGTACCTTTCTGAGTTCATTTAATGCTATACAGTCTTTTTTCTTACTATTTGATTATTGTAAAACCTCAATATTTTCATAAATACTTCTATTCTGCACTTTCACACACCAAATATCAGTGCCTTGACATCAAGTAGGCACTTGATATTAAATAAATCAATGACTGAATTTGTTAAATAAGTGATTTTTACCATCGTGATGATCAATTTTGAATTGACACTTCTATGCTTTAAATGCTTGGGTACTTACTACTGGCACATTATAAGATATAAATTAAGAGCCAATTTCTGAACATGGAAAATGTAGATAAAAGAATGAATAGCGGACTGCTTTAAAATATAACCTCTTTTCAAAAAACAGTCAATCAGCTCTGCCATTAACTAGCTACACTACTCTGGGAAAGGTACTAAATTTCTCCTTGTTTCAGTTTCCTTATAGAAAAAAAATGAGAAGATTGAATCCAATTTTCTCTAAAGTCCCTTTGGCTTTAATGTTCTATGATGTCTTAAAGTCAGTGAGCAACTTTCTTTATGGTTAGGAATCCTACAGTGGTAGACCAGGGAAATTATATGTTTCTGGACTTCAGGGTGGTATTTGTCAAAAATTTCCCATTATATACCTATGAGTAAAAAGAAAAGTAATGGTCTGAATGTCATGGAAGCTGGATGTTTAGCTGGTTCAACAGCAAGACATACAGATGCTAACTAATTGGTTGATGCCAATGTGGAAAGGGTTTAGTGTCACAGGGCTCTGACCTGTTCAACATTTTTATTAATTACCTGGATAAGAACACTGATATGCTGACTAAATTCAGGGATTCTGCAAAGCTAGGAAGGATAGCTGATATGTTTGATAATAAATCTGGATCCAAAAAAGACAGGCTGGAAAAATGGGCAAATCTAACAGAATGAAAACTAAAAGGAATAAATATTAAGTCCTACACATAAAGCTGAAAAGCCAGCTGCTCAAAAATACTGTATGTATTGACTTGGTTTGATAGAAGCACACATAAAAATGAGTGGAAAGGTCTAAGTAAAAATGAACCAGTGAGTTCAATAGGAGTCAAAAGTGTGTTGAAGCTTCTCTATAAATCTACTGAGTTTGATCAAAGCCTGGCATTCACAACAATGCAGAAAATGATCCTGCTCTTTTTTGTTATGGACAGATCATGAAATGTTCACTTCAATTCTGGACAGCACACTTTTAACTACTGGTATACCATCAGGGTCCACTTTTAATTTTTGGGATTTTTTTTTGAGGTTGATTTGGAAGGATTGATATTTTGTGATTTTTATTCTCTCCTAGAGGACTCCCAAAGAAAAAAAGAATATGTGGCTATATTATATAAAACTCATTCTATCTTACAATTACTATATAGGTCTATTGGCCCCTTGTTATAAACCTAGGATACATAATGAGATCTTAGTGATGGTGATTTTTCCTGTATCTTGAAACAGTTTGCTATTTCACCATCTATAATAATGCTATTATTTCATCAGTACTGATCAATTTTCCCAACTATGTTTTTTTTTAAAAGACTGAAAAATAAGAAAATGGGAGAATGATTGGAATTGCCAAAAAGTATGATCCAATCATGAACTAAATTATGTATATATAATATGTCAAAGTACTGCAATGTCTTTCAAGAATATATTAAAGAAATCTAGTGGGGAACCAGCTGTAGCTCAATTGGTAGGGCTCCGGTTTACCACATGGGAGGCCCAGGGTTCGGTTCCCAGGGCCTCCTCAAGCAGGCAAACTGCCTCGAGAAGGCAAGCTGCCGCGGGCAGGGCAAGCCGCCGTGAGCAGGCAGGCCGCGGCGCGGTGAGCTGACTCGGCAGGATGCCGCAGCAGGGGGAGACAAGCAGACACAGAAGAACGCAAAAGCAATGAACACAACAAGAACAAGCAGCAAGGGGGGGATATATAATAAATAAAAATAAATCTAAAAAAAAAAGAAATCTAGAGGAAATCTAGACTCCTTGTAACCTATTATTTTATTTTTTCCTTTCATTGAACATAGTTGAGAATTTTTGATTGGATGAATCAGAAAGTGAACACAGATAACAACACTTTAGATGCTAATCATGGTGAAATTGATTGTATAAACAAAATTTCAGATGGTGTAAGATGATATCTTAAGTGAATATCCAGATGAATTTTCTCTAACTCAAGAATCCATGAATGAACATTATAAATCTAAGTATGAAAGGTATATATGGGCATCCTCATCCCAATAGTTTTTCAACAGGAAGGACTTCATCCTGAAATATTGTGACAAGAACCTGTACCATACTATTTTGTTAAAAGGACAAGGACATTATTCTTTCCTTTGTATGTTTATTCACCATAATTTACTTGATAAGGATTGTAAATGGACAAATGGTGATGGTAGGTGTGTACACTAAGGTGACTGGGAGGAAATAGATGATGTGCAAATGAATAAAATTCATTGGACCACTCATAACTCTAAAAAATGAGTGTTTTCCAATTATGGAGCAAAGATGATGACTGCACTCTTCAACAAAATTATGAACCTTCAAAGTTCTCAGAAGTATTGTGCCTTTACAATGGAAGTACAAAAAGAACCAGAAGCAATGATAAATTAGAATCTAAAGATGTATTTGAAATCTGGAATCAGTATTTACAACATAGATGCATGCCAGGATTAAGCATAACAGTTGATGAACAGTTAATTGCATTCAAGGACTAAGTCCATTTGGGGAATATACCTTCAAACCCAGCAAATATGGAGTAAAAACGGGGTTTTCCATGTCTAGATTCTTATTAAAATTTCTAATAAAGTTGTTTTCACTCTCCCTTTATTCTAACTTTTGGAAATTAATTGTAAAATGACTAAAAGTATTTAAAAATAAAAAGGTTATATTGGTGATGATAGTTTGATGGTACACGGAAGGTTAAGAGGGGCTTTGCTAAATTTTAATAATGGTTCTGGAATTTTTCAGTTCTTAGATCACTCAAATTGTTTAAAGTTCTGAATTCTTACACTCCCAAGGAAAAAGCACCCAATGCATGAAATTGTATATATAAAATTCCAGGAGGTTCATGGACTTTCTGAAGTTCATCATTGTCCCTGTTTCACAGATGAAGAAAGTGAGAGGCAGAGGGATTAATTAATTTGCCCACATTTGAATCTGAATCCAAGGAAACTCCCCTTATTTTATAGCTAGAATTAATAATAAAATTGTTAATTCAACCACTTTAAAAACTTAGAGCGAAGCAATAGCAATTATTCTTTCTAATATGTTCTTTTCTTCCTTAGTCAATTTTCATTTTCACATTTCCAAAGCCAAGAACATTTTCAAGCTCTCTGTAATGTAATGTTATCAAAGCAGTAGAAGCCTTGATCCCACCATTAACCTCAGTCAATTTTTTTCTCTTGCTGAAGGTCACTATCTGTCATCAGGAAATGAAAGAAAAGCTGATAAATAGAGCACCCACTCTACATGTATAGATTAAGGAGACATGAGACTGCTAAGGATATTTTAAAAACAGCTGGGCCATCTACAGGGGAAGGGAATCATTCCCCTTTAGAAGGCTGAAAATCTGCAACTGACTGTTTACCTAACAGCCTGTGAGTTACTAATCAATATAACATGTACAATAGCTTGTCAAGTTTTAATGCTTATTGAGCCAGCAGAATAAGGCAAATTTATGTACCAAGCACAAGTGCATTCTCCTTTGGTTAACACATATAATCTAACAAAACCAGTAGTTGGTTTCCTTGATAGGTGTTTTCTACTGCCACCATTCCTCTATGGTTCGAAGTGACCATACAAATAAAACACCGCCTGGCTGCAGAGATGCTAAAGGGTGCAATTTGCCAGCATATTGGTCTATCTAGGTGTGTCACAGTATGGGGCATTTTGAATTTCATTGTGTTACAACTCAGAGTGCAAATGTGGCGAGGAAGAGGACCTCAAACAATTAAGAACTTAAAAAAAAAACTAAATTGGAAAGGAAAAATTAACGTCAAGAAGTGTCAGAATGATTCGACTTTGTGGGGAGGCTACCTCCCTCTTCCTTTACCTCAAAAAAAAAAAAAAAATCTTTTCCCACGTCCAGAGCAATATTCAGCGGTATTTCTGTAGCACTTTCTATACTTGTGCTTATTATTTTATCTTATTGTGGTCTTAGAGAATTAGCACATCTTTCTTCAAGGCCATTAGGTGCGCGAAATGTACAAAACCGGGACTGATGTATGGGAGAGACCGCTACCAATGTTAAAACTGGCAATTCTTATTGTTCTTGGGCAAAGGGCAGGGCTTAGCCCTAAACAAGAGCCTCTGGGTCCCCGGGTTCGGCAACCCCGTGGGCGTCAACACCGGGCGTGAGCACAGGAAGGGCAGCCGAGGAGCCTCCCGCCCTCACCATCATCCTCGGGCTCAGGCGCGCTCTCGGCCTCGGCCTCGGCCTCGTTCTCGTTCTCGGCATCTTCCTCGCCCTCGCGGGCCAGGCCGGGATCCTGGATGTAGGTGGCGTTCTTCCCGCAAGCGGACTGGAGGCCCGCCAGGAGCAGCCAGCCGACGGTCAACAGCAGCCCGGAGGAGCAGCCCGCGCTCCCGGGGCTCATGGTTCCCCGCCCCGACGGCCGCCCAAGACGCAGTCGCAGCCGCCCGCTCCTGACGAAAGGTGCCTCGAAAAGAGGTGCGACGTCCTGCCCCAGCCGCCAGCCTCCGAACCCCGGAGCCGCGCCCGGGCAACCATTGAGGCGTCACCGTTCGTCACCGCCGTCCGACCTTCGGGCCTTGGTGCTCCTGGAACGCGCGCAAAGCTGGCGCGGCGGGACGCGCAGGCCGATTGCGCGCGGCGCGGGCCTGGTGCGTCACGCCCTCGCGCGGCCCGCTGCGGTTCCCAGCGGAAGAGTAATTTCTTTTCCTGCAGTGCCCTTCCGGAGCCGCTGAACTGAGCTCCCATTTCTTCAGTTAATCTAGCAACCCTACCCGCTTCCGCGCCTGGACCTGATAGCGCACCCAGCTTTCTTCTGAAAGTTATTCCTTTACGTTTAATCTTCTACAAACTAGATCCCCACTAATCTCCCACTAATCTCAAGCATTTTTCGTTTACCTGGTTTCAAAATTCCTTATCCAGAGTATCCACCTGAGATGTATAAATAATGATTCGTAATAGTCTTATTAAGTATGGGGTCCCAAGCTAAATCCATATTTATAGGTGAAGTTTGGTTTGTAGAGGATATAGGTGAGCAAGTTTTTCCTTTGATCTGAACACTACTGTAAAGACAGCCCAAGCGTTTTTTTGACTTAGTGCTGCAGCACCAGCGGCATGTGCGGCTTCATTGTAAAACCGAGGAGAGCTAGATGGGGATGGGGGTGGAGTGGGGAGCTAGAACTGTTGTCAAGCTAGTTTTTCCTATACCAATTTAGAAAGCTGATGTTTTTGGAACCAACAGTGAGACTTAACCTTATGTTAACCTCCCTCTTTGTGTGGTGGGCCCATTTTTCTAGGCTTACGGAGATTCTTTTGAATCTTGCTTCTGTTGTGTAACAGATATCTCTCCCAGTTTTGATTTGGAAAATGTCTCCCTCCAGCCACTGGCAAAAATGTTGAAAAGGGCAATGGGGCAAAGATAGAGCCCTATAAGGTCAAACTGATCCACTAATCCACAGTGATTTAACCAAATAATTCTTCTACACAAAAGGAGTCATGTCTTATTAAGGCTGAATCAGACTAAAAGTAAGAATAACTTGGCATTCCTACTTGAATCAGTAGGAAATTTTTGAGCCAAGTCTAGCTCCCCACTGTCTCCTTGACAGTAGTCAGCGTCAAGATGTCCAATAATGTCATAGAAATAAATTAAACTAAATTAAATTCCTTTTCAAGTTGTCTAATATAACTAATTTGGATTTCTTCTTGAGGAATAGATTCATAGCCTTTTTGAGTCAGAGGCTCAGTAAGCAATAAGATAAATGGAAAGAAACCCACAGACACAGAGTAAAAATTTAAAAGATGAGAAAATCTTGGAAGAAGCAGGAGAAAAATGACTTGTCACTCACAGGGTAATCTCTATAAGATGAACAGCTGACTTCTCATCAGAAACAGTGGAGGCCAGGGGGCAGTGGGTAAACATAATGAAAGTGCTCAAAGAAAAAAATAAAACTTTCAACCAAGAATCCTATATCCAGCAAAGCTATTCTTCAAAAATGAAGGCAAAATAAAAACATCCCCAGATGAAAAGGAAAATGAAGAATTTCTTACTCAAAGACCCATCTTAGAAGAAATGTTAAAAGGAGTGCTTCAGGATGAAAGTATTGGATGTAAATTAGATGGAAATTTGAATCCACACAAACAAAGAACACCTGTAAAGGTAAATATGTAATTTTAAGAGACACTATTAATGCATATTTTTCTCTTTCTTCCGTTAAAAGATTAAAAACTAATTGTACAAAAACAATATATATAGTAAATTTGGGGGCCTATAACATATATAAATTTAAGATATGTATCATATATTTGCCAATAACAGCACAAAATAGGTGTGTGATAGGAAATTTGTAATAGGCTGAGGTCAGAACTACAGTTATAGGTTTATTCAAATTATTAATTTCATATTGTGTGAGTTGAAGTAGTTTGTTTTTAGAGGATCTGGTTCATTTATCTAAGTTGTCCAATATATGAGTGTAGAGTTCTTCAGAACTCTTACTATCATTTTGTTATCTGGAGTGATATCACCTGTTTGATTCCTGGTATTGGTCATTGGTGTCTTCTTTTTTTCTCTTTGCCCATCTTGCTAGAGGTTTTTCAATTTTATTGATTTTTTCAAAGAATGAGCATTTTGTTTCTTTTATTTTCTGTTTTCAGTTTCATTGAGTTATGCTCTTATCTTTTCTGTTTCTTTCCTTATGCTTACTTTGGGTATATTTTCCTCTTCATTTTATGGATTGTTAAGGTGGGAGCTTAGATTATTGATTTGAGACTTTTCCTCTTTTCTAACATAAAATTAGTGCTATAAGTTTCCCTCTTAGCACTGTTTTAGGTGTGCCCCACAAATTGATTTGTTGTATTTTTTTATTTCCTTTGAGACTTAGTCTTTGATCCACCAGTAATTTGGCAGTGTGTTGTTTGGTTTCCATATGTTTGGAGATTTTTCCGTTATCTGTTAATCATTTCTAGTTTGATTCCATTGTGGTCAGAGAACACATTCTGTATTACTGCACTTCTTTAAATTTGTTGGGGGTTATTTTATTCCCCAGGATATGGACTATCTTGGTATATGCAGTGTAGGTGGCTGGAAATAATTAGTATTCTGCTGTTATTGGGTGGGGAATGTTCTATAAATGCTAATTATATCCTGTTGGTTGATGATGGTGTTGAGTTTTTCCATATCCTTGCTGATTTCTATATAGTTGTTCTATCCATTGTTGAGAGGGTGCAGAAGTCTCCAACTATAATTATGGATTGTCTATTTCTCCTTTCAGTCTTATAACATATTTTGCAGCTCTATTGTTTTGATGTGTACACGTTTAGGATGAATATTTCTTCTTGATGAACTGACCATTCGTCATTACGTTATCATTATGTTATGTCCTTTTGTGTCTCTGGTAATTTTCTTTGCTCTGAATTCTTTTTTTTTTCTTAAATGGATATAGCTGCTCCCACTTTCTTTTGATAAATATTTGAATGATATATCTTTTCTTCATCCTAATACTTTTAATATACCTATATCATTATACTTGAAGTGAATTTCTCATAGATAGCACGTAGCTTGAACATGTTTTTAACCTACTCTGACAATCTTTCTCTTAGTGTTTTTAGATCATTTTCATTTAATGTAGTTGTTGATTTATTATGACTTAAGTCTTCCTATTTCTTTTCTGATCTCTGTTTCTTCTTTTTTCATTTATTTTTGTTTTCTTTTACTGCCTTTTTGTGGGTTGCTTGACCATATTTTAAAATTCCATTATTTGTGTTTAGTGTTTTTTAATCTATCTTTGTAAAGTTTTTCTTAAATGGTTGCTCTAGGTATTACATTATACATATAGGCAATTTATTACACCCTACTGGTGTCAACATTTTACCAGGTCCAGTGAGGAAGAGAAGTCTTCCATCCCTTTCCATCCCTTTACCTCCCCTGTTTAAAATGTAATTGTCTTAACTACTTCCTCTTACATACATTTGGAACCACATCAGGAAGTGTTATAAGTTTTGCTTCAACTGTCAAATGTAATTTAGAATATTCTAAAGGAGAAAGAAAATATATTGTCTTTAACCATATGTTTTCTCTTTCCATTTTTCTTTCTTCCTTCCTGATGTCCTAGTATTCCTTCTTTCATGATTTCCTTTCTGTTTAAGGATCATCCTTTAGCCATTTTTTAGAGGCGGTCTGTCTATGAAAAATTCTCATAGATTTCCTTGATCTAAGAATGCCTTGATTTTCCCTTCATTGCTGAAGGCTATTTTTCCTGCATATAGAATTCTAGGTTGATAATTCATTTCTTTCAGCCCTTGAAAAATGTTGGGCCACTTATTTCTGGCCTCCATAGATTCTGATGAGAAATTTCTTTTCATTCTAATTGTTTGTCACCTACAGATAAAGATGCAAATTCTTTCTTCTTTTAAGATTTTTTTCAGAAGTTTGACTGTGATGTGTCTTCATGTGGATGTCTTTGGTTTATTCTGTTTAGAATCTGTAGGTTTATATCTTTTGCCAGATTTGGAAATTTTTAGCCATGGTGTCTTTGAATACTTTTTCATCCCTGCCCACTTTTCCTTTCCTTCCATTACTTCAATGAAACAAATATTAAATCTCCATTATAGTACCCCCAGGTCCTGTGAGGCTCTGTTCCTTTTTCTTTTGGTCTGTTTTCTCTGTGTTAAGATTTGGTAATTTCCTTTGTTCTCTCTGCCAGTTCATTAATTCTTTCTTGTGTCCCTTCCATTATAATATTGAGTCTATATGTTGAGTTTTTATGTTTTGGTTTTTATATTTTTCAGTTACAAAATTTTCATTTGGTCCTTTGTATCATTTATTTCTTCGATAAGACTTTCTAGTTTTTGCTGGGGCTTTCATCAAATTTGGAAAATTTTCAGCCACTTCCACTATTTTTCCTGTCTATCTTTCTTTGGGGTCCTAATTATACACATATTAGGCAAATTAAAATTGTCCCATGGATTTTTTATTTATGATTTATTTTGAATAGTTTATATTATTATGACTTCAGATTCCCATTATGTGTATTTTCATTTGATACACAGTAGTTTTGTCTCTAGAAGTTTGATTTGGGTCTTTTTTGTATTTTCCATGTCTCTAATTAACTTTTTGAACATATGGTATACAGTTATAAAAACCGTTTTCATGTCCTTTTCTCCTAATTCTAACATCACTGTCAGTTTGGGGTTGGTTCTGATGGATTGATTATGGTCATTATGTGTCATTTTTTTTTCCTGCTTTTTTATGTGTCTGGTAATCTTCATTTTTTGCCAAATATTATTAATTTTACCTTGTTAGGGGCTGAAAATTTTTGTACTCCTATAAATATTCTTGAGCTTCATTCTAGGATACAGTTAAGTTACTTGAAAACAGTTTGATCTTTTGAGGTCTTGCCTTTATGATTTGTTAGGTAGGTCAGGAACAGTGCTTAGTCTAGGACAAATTATTCCCCCACTATTGAAACAAAGCTTTTTTGAACACTCTACCAAATGCCCTACAAATTTTGAGCTTTTCCAGTCTGTCTGGTGTGAAGAGGCACTGTTTCCAGACTTGTATGAGTGCTGGGGATTCTTCTCTAGACTTTCAGGTGTTTCTTTTTCCCTTGGATTCAGGTAATTTCCAAACCCACATGTGCTTATCAGTAGTCAGCTCAATGGGGACTCTGCAGATCTCTGGAGTTCTCCCCTTGTGTAACTCTCTTCACTATAGCATTTAGTCCTGCACATTCTAGCCACCTTCATCTCCCTGTACTCTCGGCTCATATCCTCAACTCAGGGAGTCCACCAGGCTCTGTCTGGCTTAACTCTCTCTGTGCCATATCTTGGAAACTCAAAGAAATATACCAGGGAAATTGTAGGCTCACCTTATCTTTTTCCATCTCTCATGGATCACTTATTATGACTATGGATGCAAAAATGCTCAGCAAAATACTAACAAACTGCATCAAGCAACATATAATAAAGGAATTATTCACCATGACCAAGTGGAATTAATCCTAGGTATTAGGTTAGTTAACCACTGAATCTGAAAATCAGTTAATGTAATATATCGTATCAATAGAATAAAATTTTAAAACTACAAGATCACAGAATACATACAGAAAAAGCATTTGACAAAACCAAACACACTTTCTTCATAAACACTCAACAAACTAGGAATAGAAAGGAATATCCTCAACTTGATAAAGGGCACCAATGAAAAACCCACAGGTAACATTATACTTGATGAAAGACTGATGCTTTCCCTCTAAGGTCAATGACAAGACAAGGATGACTGCTCTCACCACTTCTCTTCAGTATTGCACTTGAGGTTCTAACCAGGGCAATTAGGCAAGAAATAGAAATAAAAAGAACCCAATTAAACATGAAGAAGTAAAATGATCTCTATTCACATATGGCATGATCTCGTATATAGAAAATCCTAAGGAAGACACTAAAAAATATTAGAAGCAATAAAAAATTCAGCAAGATTGCAGGATACAATAACAATATACAAATATCAGTTGTCCTTTTTTACATTTTCAATGTATAATCTGAAAATGAAAGTAAGAAAACAATTCCGCTTACAATAGCATTGACAATAAAATACTTTGGAATAAATTTAACAAGAAGTCCAAAGTTAATATTCTGTACATTACAAAAACTTCGAAAGAAATTAATGAAGACTAAATTAATGGAAAAACATCTCACATTTACGGATTGAAAAACTTAATATTAAGATTGCAATATTCGGGAACCAGCTGTGGCTCAATTGGTAGAGCCCTGGTTTACCACATGGGAGGCCCTGGGTTCAGTTCCCAGGGCCTCCTTGAGAAGGCAGGCCGCCTCGAGAAGGCAAGCCACCATGAGCTGGCAAGCTGCCGTGAGCAGGGCAAGCCGCCATGAGCAGGCAAGCCGCCACGCAGTGAGCTGACTCAGCAGGATGCCACGGCAGGGGGAGACAAGCAGACACAGAAGAACTCAAAAGCAATGAACACAGCAAGAACAAGCAGCAAGGGGGGGTGATATATAAATAAATAAAAATAAATCTTAAAAAAAAATTGCAGTATTCCCCAATTGATCACCAGATTCAATTGCAATCCCTATCAGAATCCCAGCTTGCTTTCTTACAGAAATTGACAAGCTGATTTAAAAATTCATATGGACTTGTGACTCAGAATAGCCAAAACAACCTCAAGAAAAGAACAATATTGGGGGATCTTTACCTCACGATTTAAAAACTTATTATAGGGGAGCAGATATGGCTCAAGCAGCCTGCTTCACACATGGGAGGTCCCAGGTTCAGTCCCTGGTGCCTCCTAAAAACAAAACAAAACAAAACAAAACAAAACAAAAACCTACAAACAAATCAACAAAAATCCAACTCGGGAGCCAATATGGGCTCAGTATTTGAGTGCTGGCTTCCCAAATATGAGGTCCCAGGTTCAATCCCCTGGCCCCAGAACCTAAAAACAAACAAACAAACAAACAAACAAACAAAAACACTACAAAGCAACAATAATCAAGGCAGTGCATTACTGGCATAAGAATATAGATCAATGGAACCGAATTGAGAGTCCAGAAGTAAACCTAGAGATCTGTGGTTAACTGATTTTCAACAAGGATGCTAAGATCATTCAATGGGGAAAGAATAGTCTTTATCAATGAATGGTGCTGGAACAGCTGGATGGCCACATGGAAAAGTATGAAGCTGGACTCTTACCTCACTAAACATATATAAATTAACTCAAAATGGATCCAGATTTAACTAAAAGAGCAAAAACTATAAAATCTTTAGAAGAAAACATAGAGTTAAATATTCATGACTTTGTATTTGGCAAAGGATTTCTAGATAAGATGCCAAAAACATGAGCAATGAAAGAAAAACAAGATAAACTGGACTCATCGAAATTTAAAACTTCTGTGCTTAGAAGGATATGATCCAGAAAGTTAAAAAAAAAACAGCATAAAAAATGGGAGAAAATATTTTCCAACTATATCCAATAGAAGAATTGTTTCTATAATATTAAAGAACAACACTTAAAACGGCATAATAATAATATATATAACCCAATCAAAAAATGGTCAAAGGATCTGAATAGACATTTCTCCAAGGAAGATATACAAATGGCCAATATGCACATGAAAATATGTTCAACATCATTAGATATCAGGGAAATGAAAATCAAAATCACAATGAACTTCTGGGGAAGATGGAGAGGTAGGGAGCTCCAGGACTCAGTCCTTCCACCAAAACAACTATCAATCAGGCAAAACTGTCTGAAACAACTATTCTACAACTCCAGAGTCCAGAAGACTCTTCCATACATGGAAGAGCAAAGAGGCTGATAAATTATAGTAATGAACTGTAAATTGTTCTCTCTGTGCAGTGGCTGCCAACACCCATCCCCCACTCTTGTGGTAGGACGTTGCAGGAACCAGTCCCTGGCTAATTGCTGGTGACAGAAAGGGACATAAAAATCCTCTTCCCCAAGAACAGGGGTGGGGATGGCTGATCACTAATCATGATTTTGATTAGAGAATTCAGATCCCCGGGTCCTGACTCTGAGGGCAGCTATTTTTCAACCTATGCCAGGCAAAGGCAGTGGCAGAGGTTGTTTCAATCTCACCCCAGACAAAGGCAGAAGCAGCCATTGTTTCAGGCCTCCCAGGACAGGGGTGGAGGTGGTGGAGATTTAAAGAGTAGGGCTGCCTCAAGAATGCTAGGGAGGGTAGCTGAAGGGCTGCCATTTGCTGGGCAGGCCAGGGAAAAATCAATTTTGGAGAGCCATTGGAGAATTTTTTCTGCTTTAATAAAATTT
The DNA here is from genome assembly GCA_004027955.1 of Chaetophractus vellerosus. NCBI lineage: Eukaryota > Metazoa > Chordata > Mammalia > Cingulata > Chlamyphoridae > Chaetophractus > Chaetophractus vellerosus. Next base: position 29,481 of record PVKH010000662.1, read on the forward strand.
TATTGAAGTATATCATTCATACAGGAACATACATAAACAATAAATGTATAGTAAAATTTGTGAATTTACAAAATAAACATTGATATCATCATGCAAGGATCCCATACACCTCCCCACCACCACCAACTTACATTGTTGTGAGACATTTGTTAGAAACTATGAAAGAGCATTGTCAAACTATTACTACTAACTATAGCCCATATCTTACATTCAGTGTATTATTCCCCAAACTCACCCAATTATTAACACGCTATGTTAGTATTACAAATTTTTTATCATTCGGGAGAAAATGTTCTCATATTTGTCCTGTTAACCACAGTCCATCATCCATTACTGGATTCCCTGTGTTATACAGTCCCATGCTTTTTACAACATTGGAGAAATTTTTGGTTCCCTTCCTGACCCACCTTTCAAATGGCACTTTGGAACCTGTTTGCATACCCTTTATGGGTCCCTGGCCCATTTTTCCTGAGAAAGACTGAATTGGGAAAGTCCTTTCCAGGGTGACGCTCCTTCCAGGATTTTTCCTCCAGGCAAAAGTAACATGAGACAACAAAAGGAAGGTAAAGAAGTATAGAGCTGGACAGTCTGGGATAAAGACCTACTAGCATCAGATGTATGGGAGAGGGAGGTTTGTGTTCCCTTGGAAACAGAAAGGAAAACCAAACTCCTGTTAAAAAGCGGGGGAGGGGGGACGGCAAAACCACTAAAAAAGCATGAGCCCAGAAAAAGACAAAAGCCTAGTAAGACAGGGAAACCCCTGCACAGTGCATTTGCCTTGGGCAGAACTTCCTGAGAAGAGGGCTGAAGCTCAAGAAAATCTCTGTCTTAACACCAATTATTTACAAAACCAGGAAACAGGCATCCCAGGGAGCAAATCCCAGAGACAACATTTAAAAATATTAAAATGTACAGTGTTCAACAAAGGAGTACAAGACAAAGAGAAAAATGGTGGCCCATCCAAAGGAAGAGCATAAAAATACAGAAAACACCAGTGAAGAAGAAAAGAATATGAACATACCAAAGCCTTTAAGAAAATGATCTTAAAAATGCTTAAGGAGAGGAAAGTACAGAGAAGCAAATGCAGGATATCAGGAAAACAATGAATAAACAATATGAGTATCTAAGTAAGAGATAGAAATTTTAAAAAGGAACCAAACAGAACTACAGGAGGTGAAGACCACAATAATTGAAATGAAACTTGCTTGGGAGGGTTTAAAGAGCAGTATGGGGCTGGCAGAAGAAATAGTCAATGAGCTTCAAGACAAGATACTTGAAATGAGCAGAAAGTAAAAAATATTAAAAGCAAAAATTGCCTAGTACAGCTATGGGACACCATCAAGTGCACATTATAGAAGTCCCAGAAGGAGAAGAAAAAGAGAAAGGGGCAGAAGGATTAGTCAAAGAAATAATGAGAGAAATTTCCAAACTTAGAAGTAAACCTGAATATGCATATCCAAGAAGCTCAGAGAACACCAAACAGGATAAACATGAAGAAAAATACATCCTGCCATACATTGATTACACTATCAAATGCAAAAGAAAAGGGGAGAATTCTAAAGCTGCAAAAGAAAAGCAAATGTGTTACATCCAAGGGAACCCCAATAAGATTTGGGTGCCAATTTCTCATCAGAAACTATGTTTAAGAAGATAGTGGGTTGAAGTACATCAAGTACAGAGGTGAAACAACTGCCAGCCAAGAATTATATATCTGGCAAGAATCTCTTTCAAAAATGAGGGAGATTAAGACATTAGCAGATAAACAAAAGCTGAGGGAGTATATCACTACTAGACCGGCCCTACAAGCAATGCTAAAGGAAGTTCTTCAGACTGATATGAAAGGACGCTAGACAATGGTCAAGTTGCATAAAGAAATAAATACCTCCAATAAAGGTAGCTATTTGAGTAATTATGAATGCCAGTATTATTGTATTGTTTGGTATATAACTCCACTTCTTACTTCCTACAAGTGCTAAAATATAAATTCATAAAAAGTATTAATAAATCTGTTTTTGGACATACAATGTACAAAAATATAAGTGGTAACAACAAGTACAAAAAGATGGTGGCAAGATAGATGGGTATAGGAAAATTGTATGTGTGTGCTATTGAAGTTCCGTTGGTATCAAGCCAAATATGACTGCTATATATTTAGGATGTTAAATTTTAACCCTGTACTAACCACAAAGACAAGAGATGAAAAATATACCGAGAAAGAAAAGAGAAGGCACTCAATATGGTACAACACAAGATAACAAATAAATATAAATGGAGACTTTAACAAAAATAAGGGACAAAAATGTATAAGACTTACAAAGGCTAAATAGCAAAATGGCAGAAGAAAGACCTGTATTGCCAGTAGTGACTTTAAATGTAAATGGATTAAACTCTCTAGTCAAAAGACAGAGAATGGCAGAATGGATAAAGGAGCATAACCCAACTATATGCTGTCTGCAAGAGCCTCACTTTAAAGTCAAATATACAAGTAGGTTGATGATAAAAGGATGGGAAAAAATATAACATGCAAGTAGTAACTAAAAGAAAGCTGGGGTGGCTATACTAATATCAGATAAAATAGACTTTAAGTAAAAAATAATTACAAGGGACAACAATGGTCATTACATACTGAAAAAGGGGACAATTCAACAGGAAGATGTAACAATTATAAATATATATGTACCTAACAGCAGAGCCCCAAAATATATAAAGCAAATACTGACAGACTTGAAGGGAGAAATCTACAGTGTTCCATTAATAGTAGGAGACTTTAACATACCACACTCAATAATGGATAGAAAATATAGTCAGAAGATGAATAAAGAAGTACAGGACTTGAATGACACCCTAAACCAACTCGATCTAAAGACATATAGAGAACACTGCACCAAACAAAAACAAAATATATACATTTTTCTAGAGTGCACATAGAATAGACCATAAGTTGGTTCGCAAAACAAGTCTCAATAAATTCAAAAATATTGAAATTTGATGATGTATATTCTCCAACCACAACAGAATGAAGCTAGAAATTAATAACAGAGCGAGAAATGGAAAATATACAAATATGTGGAAATTAAACAACATACTCTTAACTATCCAAAGGGTTAAAGAGGAATCAGAAGCAATATTGGGAAATACCTTGAGGTGAAGGAAAATGAAAATAGGACATACCAAAACTTAGGGGATGCAGCAAAGGCAGTGCTGTAAAGCAAATTTATAGCTCTAAATGTTTGCATTAAAAAAGAAGACTTCAAATCAGAGACTTAGCCTCAAAAATTGAAGAACTGGAAAAAGATGAACAAGTTAAACATAAAAGCAAGCAGAGGGAAGGAAATAACAAAGATTAGAGTGGTGATAAAAGAAATAGAAAAAAATAGAATCAACAAAACCAAAAGTTGTTTCTTTGAAAAGATCAACAAAATTGGCCTACCTTTAGCTTGTCTAACAAAGAAAAAAAAAAATAGAGAGAGAGAAAGAGGATGCAAATAACTAAAATCTGAAATGAAAAGGGGACATTACTGCTGGTCCCACTGAAATAAAAAGGACTCTAAGTGGTGTGGCAGTTTGATATAATTTATGAATTCCAAAAAGAGGTTTTGGTTATGCTTGTAAACTGGTCAGTTCCTCTGGGCATGATATCCTTTGATTAAAAGGTTACATTTACTTGATTAAATTAAGATTAGGGCTTTGATTCAACCACATCAGTAGGGTGTTGAGTCCCTTCCCCCTTGGTGGGTGGGCACTCACGCAGAAAAAGACACCACAGAGGAAGAGAGCAGATCATTAGATATGGCAGAGACCCGAGGGGAAGAGATATGAGCCTGATAGTCTACAACTGACCTTGTGAAGAGAACAGAGCAGCTGAACCCAGAAAGAAACAAGCCCTGGGGAGAAAGATGAGCCTTATGCCAGCCTATAGGTGAGATCAGAAGAAGCTGGGACCATGGAGCCTTAAAAGGGAAGAAGGAAGGCTGAACCTTCACAGACATTGCCCACCATCTTGCTTCAACACGTGGTCAGTGACTTTGAGTGAGAAAGTACCTCTTATGGTACCTGGAGTTGGACTTTTTAGGGCCTTGTGACTGTAAGCTTCTACCTCAAATAAATACCCTTTATAAAATCCAACAGAGTTCTAGTACTTTGCATCAGCACCCTTTGGCTGACTAATGCAAGTATATACTATGAACAACTGCATGACAATAATTTAGATAATCTAGATGAAATGGACAAATTCTTAGAAACACTCAAAGTACTTACCTTGATTCAAGAAGAGATAGAGGAGTACAACAAATTAATTACTAGTAAAAAGAACGAATCAGTAATAAAAACCTCCCAACAAAGAAAAGCCCAGGACCAGATAGTTTCACAGGGGAATTCTACCAAACATACCAAGAAGACTTAATACCAATTCTGCTCAAACTCTTAAACAAAACTGAAGAGGAGGGAACACTCCCTAATTCATTTAATGAGGCTATCACCCTCATACCAAAGCCAGATAAAGATACCACAAGAAAATAAAATTACAGACCAATATCTCTTATTAATATAGATGCAGAAATCCTCAGGAAAATATTAGCAAAATGAATCCAACAGCATATTAAAAGAATTATACACCATGTTCAAGTGGGATTTATCTCTGGTATGCAAGGTTGGTTCAACATAAGAAAATCAACTAATGTAATACACCATGTATTAGTCAGCCAAAGGGGTGCTGATGCAAAACACCAGAAATCCATTGGCTTTTATAAAAGGGTATTTATTTGAGATAGAAGCTTACAGTTACCAGGCCATAAAGTATAAGTTACATCCCTCACCAAAGTCTGTTGCCACATATTGGAGCAAGATGGCTGCTGATGTTCAGCCTTCCTCTAGGAATAAATCTAACCAAAGGATGGCAAGGACTTGTACACACACAAAAAAACTACAAAACATTGCTAAACAAAATTGAAGAAGACCTACATAAATGGAAGGATATTCTGTGTTCATGGATTGAAAGTCTAAATATTGTTCAGATGTCAATACTACCCCAAGGAATTTATAGATTCAATGCAATCCCAATCAAAATTCTAACAACCTTCTTTGCAGAAACAGGAATGCCAATCATCACATTTATATGGAAGGGTAAGCGGCCCCAAAGAGCTAAAGCCATCTTGAAAAAGAATAAAGTTAGAAGACTCACAGTTCCTGATCTTAAAACATATTACAAAGCCCCATTAATCAAAACAGCATGGTACTGGCGCAGGGACAGATACATAGACCAATGAAATAGTATTGAGAGCTCAGGCATCAACCCTCACGTTTATGGCCAATTGTTTTTGACAAGGGGGAAAGACCACTCAATTGGGAAAGAAGTCTCTTCAACAAATGGTACTGAGAAAACTGTATCTCCATTTTGGGGAGGCGGGGAGGGGAGGAAGACCCCTACCTCACACCATATACAAAAATCAAGTCAAAATGGATCAAAGACCTAAACATAAGAGCTAGAACTACCAAATTCCTAGAAGAAAATGTAGGGAAGCATCCTTAGGACCTTGTTTTAGGCAATAGTTTCTTAGACTTTACACCCAAAGCATGAGCAACAAAAGAAGAAGAAAAAAAGATAAATAGGACCTCATCAAAGTTTGAAACAACAACAACAAAAAAAAAAAAAACTAGTTCCTCAAAGGACTTTATCATGAAAGTAAAAAGACAACCTACACAATGGGAGAAAATATTTGGAAACCACATATCCCATTAAAGGATCAATATCCAGTACATATAAAAAAATCCTTCAAATTAACAACAAAAAGACAAACAACCCAGTTTTTAAAATGGGCAAAAGACTTGAAGAGACATCTGTCCAAAGAAGAAAGCACATGAAAAGATGTTCAAGGGGCCGGCTCGATAGCCCAGTGGATAGGGCACCGGCATACCACATGGGAGGCCCTGGGTTCGGTTCCCGGGGACCTCTCCTAGCGGGCAGACCGCCTTGAGAATGGCAAGCCGCCATGGGCGGGCCAGAGCCGCTGTGGGCAGGGCAAAAAGCTGCCACGGACAGGGCAAAAGCCGCCACGGGCAGGGCAGGTCGCCCGC